>BQNB010048676.1:0-42443 GCA_026074375.1 Tanacetum coccineum
TTGTTTTGTATGTGGGAGTTTTAATCATTTAATCAAAGACTGTGATTTTCATGACAAGAAAATGGTAGAAAAACTAGTGTTGAATAAAAAGGGAAGGGTTACTGGTCAAATGGAAATTAGACCAGTATGGAACAATGCTTAGAGGGTGAACCACCAAAATAAATTTACTCACCTACATCCTAAAAGGAATTTTGTTCCAACAGCAGTTGTAACAAAGTCAGGACAAGTACCAGTTAATACTGCTAAGCAAAGCTCTTCAAGAGCAGCAGCATCAATTAGTACTGCCAGGCCTGTTAATACGGTTGACCCTAAAACAAAAGTGAATGATGCATTACCCATAACATATTCTTATTTTAAAGCACATTCACCAGTAGAAAGGACTTTTAACCAAAAATCAGCAGCTAAAACCAATAAGTTTAATGAAAAAATTAATACTGCTAGGGTTAACAATGTAACTATTGCTGGGCCAAAAGCAATAGTTAGTGCTGCTGTGGGAAATGGGAAGAATGATGTTAAGTCCTCAGCATGCTGGATTTAGAGACCAAAAGGAAATGTAATAGACCATATCTCCAAATATAGTAGATTATACATTCCAAAAAGATTTGACTATGTTGATCCACAAGGCAGACTCAAGTCAGTATTGGCTTGGGTCCCTAAGAGAAACTAATTCTCTTATTTTGAGTGTAGCGTAATCCACAATATGCTTTACAGGATCAAGGTATTTTTAACAGTGGATGCTCTAGGCATATGACTGGAAACAAGTTCTACCTCTTAGATTATCAAGATATTGATGGTGGATTTGTTGCATTTACAGGAAGTCCTAAAGGAGCTAAAATTACTAGAAAAGGTAAAATTAGAACTGAAAAATTAGACTTTGAAGATGTATACTTTGTAAAGGAACTTAAATTTAACCTTTTCTCTGTCTCACAAATGTGTGACAAGAAAAATAGTGTTCTTTTCACTGAGAATGAATGTCTTGTTCTATCTCCTGATTTTAAGCTACTTGATGAAAGTCAAGTCTTGCTTAAAGTTCCCAGACAGAACAACATGTATAGTTTTGATCTAAAGAATCTTGTTCCTTCAGGAGGTTTGACTTGTTTATTTGCAAAGGCTACAATAGATGAGTCTAATTTATGGCATAGAAGGCTTAGTCACATAAACTTTAACTATGAACAAACTTGTGAGGGGAAACCTTGTAAGAGGTTTGCCTTTAAAGCTTTTTGAAAATAACCATATATGTGTTACTTCTCAGAAGGGAAAGCAACACAAAGCCTCTTGTAAAACAAAGAATGTGAGCTCTATTTGCAAACCTTTATAGTTATTACACATGGATTTATTTGGCCTGGTTTCTGTGAGGAGTATAAATAAAAAGACTTACTGCCTAGTTGTTACTAATGACTTTAGTAGATTCAGTTGGGTTTTCTTTTTGGCCACTAAGGATGAGACTCCTGAGATCCTTAAGAACTTCATAACTGGCATAGAAAACCAAATAGATCATAAGGTTAAAACAATCAGATGTGACAATGGAACTGAATTCAAGAATAGAATTATGAATGAGTTCTGTGAAATGAAGGGTATTAGGAGGGAATTTAGTGTTGCTAGGACTCCTCAGCAAAATGGTGTTGCTGAGAGGAAAAATAGGACACTAATAGAGGCAGCTAGGACTATGCTAGCAGATTCCAAATTGCCAAC
The DNA here is from genome assembly GCA_026074375.1 of Tanacetum coccineum. Classification (NCBI taxonomy): domain Eukaryota; kingdom Viridiplantae; phylum Streptophyta; class Magnoliopsida; order Asterales; family Asteraceae; genus Tanacetum; species Tanacetum coccineum. The sequence continues at coordinate 1,693 of BQNB010048676.1, forward strand.
TACCTTTTGGGCTGAAGCAGTTAATACTGCTTGCTATGTCCAAAATAGGGTGTTAGTTATCAAGCCTCACAACAAGACCCCTTATGAACTTTTTCTAGGTAGAAAACCTGCCTTAAGCTTCATGAGACCATTTGGGTGTCCTGTTACAATCCTAAATACCTTAGATCACCTAGGTAAGTTTGATGGAAAATCTGATGATGGATTCTTTGTAGGATACTCTATCAATAGTAAAGCATTTAGAGTATTTAACACTAGAACCAGATTTGTAGAGGAGAACCTGCACATAAATTTTCTTGAAAACAAACCAAATGTTGCAGGAACTGGACCTAACTGGATGTTTGATATTGATACTCTAACCATGTCTATGAATTATCAACCAGTTTTTGCAGGGAATCAAACTAATGGTAATGCATGTACCAAAGCAAATATTGATGAAGGACAAGGAGGAATGAAGACAGTTCCTGGTCCACAATATGTACTCCTACCATTTTTGACTTCTGATTCTCAAAGTCCAAAGAGCTCAGAAGATGAAGTTGCTGATGATGCTGGAAAGAAGAATGGAGTTCTGGATCCAGCAAAAGAAGATGACAAAAGTGGTCAAGGGGAGGCTACTAACACTAACAGTACTAACAGGCTTAATACTGTTAGTTCATCAATTAATACTGTTAGTTCTTCTTTTACTACTATAGATCCAGGAAGAGAAAGAGCCCAAAGAAATGAGTTTGAAAGTGTGTTTGGACAAGACAAGGATGCTAATGGCAACAGTATCTACAGGATGTTCACTCCTGTTAATGTTGCTGGATCCTCTTGTGATAATCTTGGTGGATCAATCCCTGTTAATGCTGCTACTCTTCCCAATGCTGATCTTCCTACTGATCCTTTTATGCCTGAGGATACTACTGATCTTCTAAATACTGGTATTTTTAGTGGTGCATATGATGATGAAGATGTGGGTGCAGAGGCTGACCTCAACAACTTGGAAACAACCATGAATGTTAGTCTTATTCCCACAACCAGAATTCACAAGGATTAACCTAAAAACCATATCATTAGAGACATAAATTCAGCTACTCAAACTAGGAGAATGACCAAGTCTACTCAAGAACATGCTATGGTCAGTTACATCAAAAATTAGAGGAGAACCAACCACAAAGATTATCAGAACTGCTTATTTGCTTATTTTCTCTCACAAATAGAACCCAAGAAGGTAACACAAGCTTTGACAGATCCAAGCTGGATAGAGGCAATACAAGATGAGTTGCTACAGTTTAGATTGCAGAAGGTTTGGAGATTGGTTGATTTACCCAAAGGCAAGCATGCCATTGGAACAAAATGGGTCTATAGAAATAATAAAGATGAGAGAGGGATAGTAGTTAGAAATAAGGCAAGGCTGGTTGCACAAGGTTACACCCAAAAAAAAGGAATTGATTATGATGAGGTTTTTGCTCCTGTTGCTAGGATAGAAGCAATCGGGTTATTTTTGGCCTATGCATCATTTATAGGGTTTATTGTATACCAGATGGATGTGAAGAGTGCCTTTTTATATGGTACTATTGAAGAGGAGGTGTATGTGTGCCAACCTTCTAGTTTTGAAGATCCACGGTTCACTGACAAAGTTTATAAGGTAGAAAAAGCTTTATATGGTCTACATCAAGCTCCTAGAGCCTGTTATGAGACCTTGTCTACCTACTTATTGGAAAATGGATTTAGAAGAGGCACTATAGATAAGACTTTGTTCATCAAGAATGACAAAGGTGATATCCTGTTAGTGCAGGTGTATGTTGTTGACATCATCTTTGGGTCTACAAAGAAGTCTTTATGTATTGAGTTTGAGCAGATGATGCACAAGAGATTCCAGATAAGTTTTATGGGAGAGCTCACTTTCTTCTTAGGGTTGCAGGTAAAGCAGAAAGATGATGGAATCTTCATCAGCCAAGACAAGTATGTGGCTGATATATTAAAGAAGTTTGATTTTGTCACAGTGAAGACATCAAGCACTCCAATAGAGACTAACAAGGCATTGCTCAAGGATGAAGAAGCTGAGGATATAGATGTTCATTTATACATTGGATCATTGATGTACTTGACAACTTCTAGGCCTGACATAATGGTTGTTGTTTGTGCTTGTGCTAGGTTCTAAGTTACACCTAAAGTCTCACATCTTCATGCTGTGAAGAGGATCTTTAGATACTTGAAAGGTCAACCCAAATTGGGAAACCAGTCCCTCATAGTTCACCAAAATTCATAAATAGCCCTTAAAGCCTTAACGGTGTTAACTTCTACTAATAGGAGTTAACACTCGTTAACTTTTTTATAAAACAAACCCAACACCCGTTATCTATAATAACCCAAGGCCCATTTCTTTTTATATAACCCGAAGTCAAAGCCTAAATATAAGCCAGTCAAACACCCTCCTAAAACGTTTACAGTTTAAAAAAGGTGTGAGAGTCTGTTTTTACTATTCATCCATCTTCTTTAAATTACCAAGAGTTGAAATCAAAGGGCAATTCACAATTAAGGGCTAGAAAGGGCAATTCATTTTTTTTCTTTCTTTGTACTTTTTTTCTATCCCGCGTTCATTTACTCTCTAAGTGTCAAAGTACACCTTGGAAGAGGAAAACGTAACCCAAGCAATCTTATTGGTCAAGCCCTAATGAAGAATCACACGTGGATCATGAAAGAAACACACAGAATGATAGGATTTGTACTATATACACTCACAGAAGAAGCACAAAGGTGTCACAAACACGGATTGCCACGCCGGCAATCCGTGTGACAAAATCTAATCCAACGATGGGAAATAGGCATCTAATGATTGAGAGATGATCAAAGGCCAATGTTGAGAGGAGTGTGTAACTGAACCTGCACCTAGAAGCTTTTGAAGGGGGCTATAAAAGTACTCATTTACTCACACAGCAGGGGAGTCTTTTAGCTTTTAGATTTTTAGATAAATTGTAACTTTAGCTTATTAAGTTTTTAGTTTATAAAATTTCTCTTTCAAGTCAATGTAATTCAGCTTTAATATTTTGTAATGATTTTTCTAGTTAATGAAATCTAGTTTTCCTTTAATACAATTGTCATAAGCTCTCAATAAGCTCAAGTGTTTGTGTACTGTTTGATAAGCTCACAATAAGCTCTTATTAGCTCTCTTAGTCTCTAAGCTAAGATTGAGCTTAAATAAGCCTTTAACATACTTAAATCTATAAAATCAGTTTAAAACCTTGGATTATTGGACTTTTGAGCTTTTGGAAGGGAAGCTAACAATGGAAGAGCTTCCAAGGACTTTTACTGGCTTATTTTAAATAAGCCAGAGCTGTTGATAAGCTCTTTGAGCAAATTTAACCTTTGTTTAGCTAAGGTTGATTGTAAGTGTTCATTTACTTTACTTGCCTTAATTTTCCTAGTCTAAATTTGCTTATCTGCTTATAATCTGCTTATTAGCTTGCTTATTTGTGCTTAATGTCATCTTATGTGCTTATTAGTTTCATTTGATAATCTGTTTTTAGTCTATGTAGCTTAGATTTTTGTTTTTCTCATTTTGTCTTATAAAATCATAAAAACCAAAAAATAATAAGCTTAGCTTGTAGATCTTTGATTCTAGCTTAATTGATTATTGATTTATGTATATCAAGCTTGTTATAAGCTATTTGATATCTGGTACTTAGGCTTTTCTAGCTAGATTTTAAAATCTCAAGTTTAAATGGATTGTGCCTTAGTTAAAGGAGTGTTTGGTTTAATAAGGTTTGACCACTTAAAGTCAAATGCAGTTGAGCTCATTGTTTGAATCACTTTCTTAATCATTTTAAAAGAGTAGTTAAGTAGTTTTCATAAGTTAGTTTTCAAAATCTAGCAAGTTAAGGTTGATTTTATAATCTGTGCACCAGGGTAGTTTGATTTCAAAAGCTAATATAGAATTTTGGATCCAAGCTTTTGTAAGCTTGGAATTTGCTTGATTAGTGTTCAAAAACTCTTATTGAGTGTGTTTAATGCAGGATTGACCACTAAGGTCACCTGCATATTGGTTTTGACCATTTGGCCAAGTGCATCAGCAGGACCTGCAGAAGTTCCTACTGCAGTCCTTCTTGATCAATTTAGGTTAGCTTAATTAGGTTTTAGCTTCTAAAATTAAGTAGGCTTTTAGATTACATATAGGTTAAAATAGATTAAAACTAGCTTTTCAATTTCTAGCTTGTTTACTAGGGTACATTTGCTTTTAAAGTTCATCAAAAATTCCTAAAAACTAAAAACAGTAGTAAGTTAAACTTAGCTTTTAGTTTTAGATTTCTAGCTAATAGTATTAGTTTTTATCATTTAGAATTTTAGTTTAAAAGCAGGTTTATAAATTTCCAAAAGCCCAGTTTCTGTTTTTGCTTATTGTGCATTTTAGCTTAAGTTGTTTTTAAGCTTTTAGTCATAGTTCTAAGGTTGCTTCTTAGATCATAGGGTTTAGTTAGCTTTAAATGTTTTTAGTCTAGGTAGCTTATCAAAACTAGCTTTTACATATCCTAAGCTTTCTAGAATAACTTTTTGTTTTGAAAATGAGCTTAAAATGAGTTGTGTGCAATCAATTAAGTGAAAAATAACTTTTAAACTCTCAAAAGCCAACTTACTGAAACAACTTTTGTCATAAGCTTTTTGAGAGCTTAATTTTAAGTTTCAGTTTATAGTTCTTTTATTAAAGTTGCTAAAAAAGTGAAATCTACAACTTTGTTCTTTTGAGTTTTCAAAAAAAAAAAGGTCTTTCAGCTATCATGATGTCTTTGATTAGAAATATGAAGTGTGAGCATGTGGTTGTGAATTGACATGTCTCCGTCAAGCAGCTGCTACCGTCAGGATTGCTGCAAGTATACGTTAGTAATAAACATACGAAAGTGTCTTTGTTCACTTTTGTTGAATAAGGTTACAAGGACAACGGTTTCCCGTTAATCAGTATAAATACTACCTGTGATCAGGTAGACTTCCGAAGAATCTCCTTGACAGGGTTTCACAGCTGCGCTAGCCATTCTCAAACCGGAGCATCTCAAAGTAGACAAAGCACGGAATGAGTGAACCAGTAGATTAAAACCCACTGATTAAACGAGAAATTGATTTGAAAATCAGTCGCGTGTCACTCAGAAAAGAGTTTTTGTGACACATCGAAGGTTTATAACATAAAATCAAATTTCATCAGAAACACTTTTGTTTTGAAAGATATACACAGTCAATGTTGCTCAAAAAATCAGTTTGTTATGCACATTGAAGGTTTTTCTTCAAAGCTACTCGTTATACAGATACTGATCTAGTTGATTCATAAGGAATCGCACCATCGTTTCTTTCCAGTTATCACAAGCTTGATCCTCAAGAGGATCTCACATGTCACCTACCAAGAGCTTGTTTGATGTTGGCTCTAGAAGGATTTCCATCTTCATTGTGAGTACTTTCGTATCACTCGGATGTTCTGGCAATACCACGAGGATAATGCGTAGGACTCTTAAGATCTTTACTTGTTATCACATTGTGTGATGAGCAAGCATAGTTTGTATTAGTGTCCTAACGAGATTTATGGATGATCTCATGGCTCTAGACTCAATAGTGCATTTTTGGTTTTTAGTAGTCGGAGGCTGGAGCAGACTGCCACCTTTTCAATATCATCTAACACCGGTAAGTAGAGACGTTCGATATGTATTGATCTCCGAGAGAAATGAACAAGAATCCTTGAGGGATCTTGAGTGGCTAGGAGGGGGTGCAGCGAATCACTGTGGTGCTATGATACTTGGCTTCAATGTCAAGCAATCAACCCATGATTCTACAGCAATGTAGTGACCAATTTCTGCCAAAGTTTAAGAGGGCTGCTTTTCTTTTCACCCTTTATCTTAACATTTATTTTTCATTCTTCAACCCCTTAAGTGCTTACCGAGACTTCATTACTAGTACCTTATTGGGTATGTTCCAGTATTAGCTCCATCTCAGTCCGTACTATTTCCTTATTCTCACATTACTCCTTCTGTAATCATACCCAAGGACTTCTACACTAACTAGTGGATTGTCCCCTGGTTAGATCCAACAGGCTCTGGCGGATCATAAGACAGTACCGTAACCATACCATCCTTTATACTCCGAAAAATTAAATACAGGTCATCTTTTGGTACTGTTCTCTTCGCCATAACACCAATTAAAATCAATCAGGTAACGGGCGATGTAAACATCAAAGCATAATACTCGATTGTTTTGATTCATAAACTGCTACCCCCTTAACATGTGCGTCGATATTCGAAAATGTTTGCACATGGAGGGAGGATACCTGCTTGAGTCTTAAATAATTACATTTTTATCATATTTAATATTTAAATCACATTCTCTCCCCTGATTAAAATTTCAAACCCTTTGATATTTAGGATCTCAATTGATTTAAATAATGTTGTAGAAAATTTGGGAGAAAAAATGATGGTTCTATTAAATATAAGCCGAATTGGAACCAATATAAGCTCCTCCCTCAAATAATGAGGGATTCCTTTTAGTGTCTAGTACGATGAGTTTATAAATGATTTGTAGTTTAACAGTAACTCATGAAAAATTCATTAAACTGACACATAACACTGATTACCACACTACTTATTGATGTACAAGATAAGTGATATGAAAAAACAGACCAGGCATGTTTAAAATCAATTAAGGACTGATTCAACTGTCCTCTGCAATAGTCTTTTGTCCGTCACTGTTTTCCTTGCACCAACCAGCACTTCTAAACTCCTCTTGAAATGTCTTTCCAGCAAGAGGTTGAACACATTTGAACATGAGCTTGTGTGGTTGGTGGTGTGGGTGTTGATGCTGTCTTTTCAGTAACCATTGAGATAACAGGGTCAATGAGTGGAGTTCGTTGGACAACAAGGTCCTCTTGATGAATGGGAACATCCACCATTGATTGAATCTCGAGTTCAGCAGATGACAGAGTTAAATTGGTTTGTACATATCCAGCTTGTTTCTCTGCAACTACTGCTTCAGTTTTGTATTCTCAGCTTTGTATTCCTCATCATTGGAGACATCATGAACTTCCTTAATAGATTAAGAAAGTAAGCTGCTCGAGCTACCAGAATTGTCCTTTGGCTCATCGGGAACCTCTGGAGTAGTACCAGATCCTTCACTTGAACCTTTGGAAAGTTGTTGAATTTTGTGGTCAAGCAAGCTTATTCATCTTTTAGAAGCTTCAACAGCTTCCCCCCTGAATCAGCAATCATTTCTTATGTAGATTCATGGCTAACTTGCATGCCGCATTAAGAAGACTTGATGTGTAAAGCCCAAATATCCGAAATACACAATTAATTTGAAACCGAAACACCAAAGTCAATTAAGGACTCGATATATGAATTTCTCCTTATATGATAAGATGAAATAAATTTGAAGGCCCCCCCAACAAACACCAAAGTCAACTAAGACCCGGAAGTCACAATTATACCCTCTAAATAGCCGAAATGATAACACCTAAGGCAACTAAGTCCCGAATGTACACATTTCTTCTTGCAAGATACTGACTATCTAAAGGAATCACCATACTTATCAAACCTATGTGTACCTCTTTTGTTAACAGATTCTACTCCTTCGAAAATAAGCTTAGTGATTGACAGATTGGGAAAATATTAAATGAATCAGAAACATATCATCAACTTCAAGGCTTCTAACACTACGTAATTATTTCTAAACAATCTTAAGCCTTTAAAAACTATAGGTGTTGGCAATCTGGTCGTCTGAATTTTAAGCCTAACACTGATTCATGAAATTATATTATAAGCCCATAAAGTATAACTTATGACAACTGAAACCCTTGGAGTTAAAAAAATGAACTCCCCCTCAATCATTATCCTTTAAGTAAAACTTTTTCCAAATAATAACCGTAGACATGATATGAAATTCGAAAACACCTTCTCCCCCACGAACAAGACCCGTATTCTATTTAACGATCTATTGTATTTTGTTCGAGTGGTCGAAATTTCTTGAACTCAGTTTGAATGTCCGAAAACTGATTCTGATTTGATTAGAACACTTTTTCAAATGGTTAACCCGAACATGATTTATAATCAATATATTTGAGACAAATCATTCGGGTTATAAAACTTGTACCCATGGCAACCTAGGTCCTTCTAGTTGCAAGTCAAAAGGCGTAAGTTCCTAATTACCATATGTTGCATTCTAAACCTTAAAGGATGAAACAAGTAACATCTAAAGCTTAAATGAGTTAAAATACATTAACTCCCCTTTTAAATCATGATCCGTTACTGTCAAACCTTTTTGTTTACTCCATGTTTGAAAGATCATTTTGAAAGAATTATTAGCACATTTCTCCCCCTCAAATAATGTCCTGTTTTCTATTTAAAGAGCTGTAGACATTGTTTGAGTGATAGAAAATTCTTTTAAAATCTTTTATGATGAGAAACTGAGATGACTGATTTGGTTTTTGAATGACAACACCTTTTTCAACACGTGTAACACAAATAATTTTTAGAAGAATCATAGACGAAAAATCATTTGGTTAAAAAGAAGACTTCTCTTCTTGATCAAGAAATAATGCACTGAAGCGTACATTAGATCGAGGGTGCACGGATATGACGTAATCCATGCCCGAGAGAACTTAATCACCCGTTGTTAGGAACACCCATCTTTTTGGCGACGTGCTTTCCTCATTTTGAAAACCGGGTTGCATATCAGAAATAATAGCAAGCCATATAGACATGTTTTAAAAGTTGTTTGAACTTCTGCTCGAACTTCATTTAAAGACCCGTGTCATTATTGAATGACATTTCTAGGTCCGTAAATGTTATCGATAAGCAGAAGACGTGTCTTGAAAACTCTTTTTGGTATTTTATATTTTATATTTTTGTATTTGATTTTCTTGGTTTTATATTTTTCTATTTTGTTTTTGAAAAATTTAAGTAAACTGAAAAATCTTTTTGGGTTTTTCTGGTTTTATATATTTACATAGGATACATGAAGAGATACCACCATAACTCTTCTGTTTCGTCTGCCAGCTTTTTCAGCATTTCTGGAGACATGCTTTGCATTCCAACCTTTTACATGAGAAATTCAAGTTTTTCTCGTCCTAACGGCTTGGAGAAGATATCTGCCAGCTGAAATTCTGTGCCGACGAAGTAAAGTTCAACCACTCCATTTTCCTTTTGCCTCTTGATTTGCCTTGTTTTTCAGAACACCTCCCAGTTCATCTAATTTCACCTTATAAATCCACTTCAAGGTAATAATCATCACTTGATCTGGACGAGGTACTAGCTCCTTGGGAATTCCTTTTGAAGTTCCATTTGCATGCTTGTGATCTTGGATCTCGATCTTTAACTTGATATTATTGGACAAATAATGATATCGTGGTCCTTTGGCCTTGATTTGTCTTGATACTGAGATCTCTAATCTTTATCCTTGAATCTTATGCCGCCTTACGATCTGTGTCTCACCCTCATGCTCAAGAAACTTGAAAGCTTGCTACAATCTCCCTCAACATTTCTTTTAACATGATTCACTTATACCACAAAGTTCTTATGAGAAGAGCTTGTTCATCAGAGATTTGCGGAAGACTTTGATAGATTGAAGCCTTTCATCATGTATTAATCTTTGTATATTTGAGCAGATGTCTTGAATCTTGACTCGACATGGACTAAAGCAAGCTACTGTCAGAAAACCTGCAAGTATAGGTTAAGATAAACATATATGACGAAAGTGTCTTGTCACTTCGTTGAATACTGTTGCAAAAACTACGGTTCCCCGTTTAATCAGTATAAATACAGCCTGTGATCAGGTATAATTTCAAAAGAGTCTCCTTGACAGGGATTCTCACTGCACTAGTCGTAATCTCGTTACCGGAGCGTCTCAAAGCAGACAACACGGTAAGAGTAAATCAGATAGTTACTATCTTTCTGATTGAGTCATTAATTCATATTTACTGGAAAAAGTTTGATTCATATAAATCGCACCATCGTTCTTTCCCCAGTTGAAACACAAGTTTGATTCATATATAATCTCGCAAGTCACCTACCAAGAGCTGTTTGATGTTGACTCTAGAAGGATTTCCATCTTCCACTGTGAATACTAAAGAGTATCACTCTAAAATAGATTTTCTGGCAAATATCACAAGGATAATGCTGTATGCTTAATGATACCAAATGTTGTATAATGATTTACACATTTTGTATATTGGGAATCGTGTCCTGTGAGATTTTTGATGGATCTCGTTGGCTCTAGACTCTATAAGTGCACATTTGTTATTTGGTAATTGGAGGCTGGAGCGGACTGCCACCTTTTCAATATCAACGATCTCGGAATGAGAAAGCCGATAGAAATGTGTTGATCTCCGTGAGAAATGAAACAAACTTCTTTTAAGAGATTCCTGAGTGGCTAAGGAGGGTTGTGTATTTGCATCGTGGGTCCATGATGAATTGTTCTTCAATATCAGAATCAGCCTTGTTGATTACCGATAGATTATGCATGACCCGTTTCTGCCTAAGGTTTATGGAGGGTTATCTTTCTATTCACCCTTTATCCTTACAATTCTTTTTCATTCTAACTCCTTCAGTGCTTACTCGAGACTTTCATGACTAGTAACCTTGTTGAGGTTTTGTTCCAGCCTAGCTCCATCGCAGAACGGCACATTTCCTTATTCTCACTTTTACTCCTTTTTTCATCATACCAAGGACTTCTACTCTATCTAATGGAGTGTTCCTGGTAGATCCCTCCCGGTTCTGGCTTGATCAAGAACGAATATACCTACCTTAACCGCCTTATAACTCCCTGAGAAATAATATTTGGTCGGTCTTAAGATATTGCCATGAAGAATCATAAAACCATGGGATGAAAAAAACAATCAACGTGTCAAGAAATCAATTGAGACACATGTGGAGTGTTCCGAGAGCTACACAAAAAAGCTCCCCCTATTCATAGGCACATATATGAAAGAGTGTTTGCACATGCGAGGTAGGAACACACCTTTATAGATTGAAGATCGTAACCGTTTTATTAAATCCGTATTGATCACATTTAATCACAAATACTCCCCTCAAAAATTTGCATTGTGTTTACAAATTTTTTTGACAATTAGTGATTAAAAACAAGTTAATGTCCCGAAATCCACACGAGCCCTAACAAAGTCAGGGGAGAACAGGAGTGCATTCAGAATGAATCATAATTATTAATACTCCCCTCAATTATAGAATAATTGAAAAAACTTGGAGTAGGAGGATTGGTTGAGCACATAATTTTGAAAGAATTTGAAATTTTCTTTTGGAGAATACTTGAAAATTGTGCACAACAGGAAAAATGTGATGAATATATCTTATTTACCCATCATTTCCTAAAAAAAAACTTCTCTTGAGCAGACCAAAACTTTAAATGTTTATATGACTTTGCTCAAGACCGAGAAGATATGAACTTCCCGTTGTTTAGGATAAATGTACATAAATAAACATTTTCCTTTCTTTGGAGACCGAGTCCTAAGCTGACATTTACTTAGAAGTCGTAGAGAAAAAGTGAAAGGACAATGTTTTTTGAAAGCATTTGAAACTCTCAGCTCGGAACTCATTTATTCACCCGTGTTAAATATTATATCAACATTTCTAGGTGCGCAAATGTTATCGATTGTCGAGAGACATGTCGAAGAAGATTCTTTTTGGTATTTTTGAAATTTTGATTTTGTATTTTGCTTTTATAGGTTTTATATTTTTATATTTTGTTTTTCTTGGTTTTATAAATCAAAATAAAGAGAAAGATCAAAAATATTTACAAGTCGAAGTTTCCATCAGCAGTGATAGTTGTTGCTAGAGTTGAAGTAGATGAAGTTGAATCTTGTTGTTGTTGACATTTATCGGATGCATCAGCAGTAGTAACAGCGGAAGACTTTGAAACAACTTGATTTTCTCCATTTGATAATTCGTCGAACAAATGACCGAATAGACTTTCCAACTCTACCATCGACGTCATGACTATCATATCTACTGAAGTGAAAACAAGAAGATTTCTCTTCTTTTTAAGGTAAAGCGCACTGAAGCGTACACTCCCCTTTTATTTGAAGAACGGGTTGCAATCTGACATTTGATTACAAGCCATTGACTTGAGCTAACAAACTTTGAATGTTTGATACTAGCTCAAGACCAAAAAGATTTCTCTTTTCATTGTTAAGGATAAATGCACTGAAGTGTACATCTTCCTTTTATTTAAAGATCGGGTTGTTATCTGTCATTTGATAGCAAACCATTGACTTGAGCTAACAAACTTTGAATGTTTTGATACTAGCTCAAGACCGAAAAGATTTATCTTTTTGTTGTTGAAGGATAAATGCACATAAGGTACATTATTCCTTTTTCTTTGAAGATCGTTTGTTTATCTGTCATTTAATACAACCATTGACTTGAGAATAGACGAACAACAAACGGAAATGAGATCGAAGTATAGCTAGTTTCCTTAGTCTATGAAACACTTGCAAGAAGAGAAGTGGAATTCGAAAACCCTTTTGTTTGAAGGTTTTGAGGATTAGAAGTACTTGCATGTTCAAACACAATTTATCCAGATTTATTCTCGGTGTTACTAGATGCAGTTAATTTTCCACACATGCAATAATTCTTCCAGTCAAACCCACCTAAGACAATTTCTAGTTTGCTAGGCTAGATGAAGCAGACTTCTTGGGACCCTAAAACCTTTGATTTCCTGACATTTGCCTTATGTATCTTTGATTTTTCAAGTTTTGAGACATTGGCACTTTGGTTATCAGCACGGGAATTCATGTCATTCACATAATTAAGCATACAGACATCATGATTGCCAGTAACAAAACATTGCTTACACATAGCACAAACAACTTCTGATTTAGCATTTCTAACGGCAAGCTTAATGTTATTACATTCAGATGACTTATGCTTCTGAGTCTTGGGAATTAGAGAATTCCTATGGTTTTCTTCTAATTTCTCGAAGTTATTCGAGAGGCAACTACTTTTAGACTTGGAGTGAACCTAGCAGGCTGTGGACTTATAGTCTTAGCAGTGTTGTTTACTCCTATAGGAGAAAAACCACTTGAGTTAAGTTAGCTTGTGCCTATAGGATAGACATTTGGTTGCAAAGCAATGATTGGTTTGGTCCCTAACGTTGATTTAACAGGTTTGTACTGGATCATCATTAATCTACCCCTAAAGTCTTAGAATGAATTGAGTCATAAAGATCTAGAGGCAATCACCTTAACAGTTTGCACACCTTTTGATTCTCGTGTGGAAGGTGCCGAGTTTGAAGTGACTGGTTTGGACAAAGCATTCGTCTTATCAACTTTGGGAAGAACCGAGGATTTTGGAAAAGGAGTGACAAAATAAAGTTTTGGTTTATAAGAAGAAGAAGGTGGTTTTCCCAAGATTGATTGCTTTGTAAACATAGTATTCGTTCTCGTACCTTTTGTGCCTTTCGTTCAGAAACCTTTCAAATAATGGCTCTTAGCTTAGCATTGTCATAGATGGTGTCATACAATTGTTTTTGCAAAGAGTCAATTATTGAATTGGTTTGAGCTTGTGTCACTTTGATAGAGTCAAACAGGTTCTTGTATGTGGTCTTAAGATGAGCATTTTCTTTGGCATAATTCAAAACCTAAGATTCTAATGACACTTTCTCATCTTCAAGTTTCTGAAACAAAGGGTCAAGGGTATTTGATGCACATTGAGTATCACAACTCTTACCCTTGAGATCTCCCAACTGAGCTTGCAACCGTTCGATCTTTTGTTGCATGTCATTATAAGCTTTATCATACGAAATCTTGTCATATTTGCATTCTTCACATTTTGTGTACCAATTATTCCAAAGAACAGCGTATTCTTTTTCCTTTTTAATAATGCAATTTTCAAGTTTTTCTTTCGTACGATCAAGCTCAGTTTGGAGATCAGTATACTGCACTTCGTGAGTATGCATATTGAATATATCATGATCATAGCAATTTTCATCTTTGGGTACCTCAGTTGATCCATCTGAGTCATAGACGGGAGCATTGTCAGACTGAGTTCCAGATAAGGATGCTTGCTGCAATGTATCCTCTAAAGTACAGTTCACTTTTACTCTCTCAATTTCTTCATAGGCATCTGCAGCAGCCATAAATTCACATTCCACTTGAGTGCTTTGGATCCCTGCTTCTTCCTCTTGAGCAATCTGCAACTGTTGCTGAAGATAAGCAGCATCCCATTTCCTTGGCTTTACTGTGCAGTTGCTGGCATATTGACCATCTCCTCGACAGTTATAACACCTTATCGAATTACCATTGATACCATTACCATTACCATTACCCTCAGCCAGAGCTGTAACAACATTTCCATTCCCATACTGATTTGCAATATCTGGAACAACACTAAGCCCATTCATATTTTCAACATTCTGAATACCCGGATTATGAACCGCATTTTGCCCAACCTCATTCCCATCATACTGCACAACATTTTGTCTCACCTGAGTTACAACATTGTCATCAACCATTTGCATTTTGATGTCTTAGCTCGTGTCATATCTGTTGTGTCAATTTGCTATCGCGAGATTAATGGAACTTCTTTGATTGTTGTTTGTGGGTAGGTATTGACTTTTGATTCTTTAGCCATAAAGCAATTGGCCTTATGTCATTGCAGCTTGTGGGATCTGAACTGTCTTCGAGATTATGCATGGTTGTGCATGTTTGTTCGTGTTTGAATGAAGGTTGTGGGACAAAGTTGTTGTTGGCTGGTGGATGTTGTATGTAGGTAGATGAGTAATGAGTGATCTGGGTGACACGTGTCTGAGTGTTGTCATTTAATGCAAAGAATCATGTGTGTTTTGGCAATATCGTTGTGCTTCTAACAGCATTTGATGTCTTGCTGAGTCGACATGCAAAAGGTGATGTAAATGATAAACAAGGATCTATAGTGGGGTAAAGTGATTGTTGTTGTGGTGGAAAACTATTTCACGGGATTTTACAAATCTTAACTAAACCGAGAGAACACGTGAGTGATTCGCGGGATTTTACTAAATCAAGAAAAAACCGTGAAAATAGAATTGATGTTGTTGAAACCGTTGTTAAAATGAAGAATTTGAACTTTCATTAACGATTTGTGAGCGTAAAACGATGAACGGTGCACAAATTTTGAGCTTGAAATGATTTACGGTTGATGTATTCGAAAAAAAAGGACTAACGGTGTAAATGTATCTTAACAAAGAGGGTAAATAAAGTAGCCAAGGACAAACTTTAAAATTGACATGAGTTCCAGGGTCTAAACTTGCAAATTTCGAAATAAGTTTTCAATATAAAAGAAAATTCACGTCCCGCCTTTTCTTTCCTTCTTCAACGCTGTTTTTTTTTTTTAAATGTACGAATCTAATTAGCTTCTTCGAGACGTACGTTAGCGTCGGTGGAAAACCGCGGAATATAACCACGTGATCGTAACGATGTCACGAACACGATGGTATAGAAGGGAGAAGGGAAGGTAGGGGGGGGAGTGGGAGAAGAGAAAGAGGAGGATGGGGAAAGGAGGAGGGAGAGGTGGAGGGGAGGAGGGGGGAGGGGAGAGAGAAGGGGGGGAGGGGGGGGGGGAAGGGGAAGGAGAAGATGGGAGGGGTGGGGGGAGGGATGGGGTGAGACTGAGGAAGTAGGAGAGAAGAAAAGGGGGGGGGGAGAAGGGAAGGTAGGGGGGGGTAGGGGGGAAGGGGGGGGGGGGAAGGGGAGAGGGAGGGGGGGGGGGGGAAGGAGGGGGGGGAGGGGTGAGGGGGGGGAGAGAGTAGGTTGGGTAGTGAGAGGAGAGAGGGGGATGGAAGAAGGAGGGGGGGAGGTGGGGGGGGGGGGGGGAAGGGAGGGGAAAGAAGGGGAGGGGGAGGGGTGGGGATGGGAGGGGGAGGGGGAGGAAAGGGAGGGGGGGGGGGATGGGGGGGAGAGGAAAGGGGGTAGGGGAGAGGAAGGGAGAGGGGGAGAGGGGGGGGGGGGGGGGAGGGAGGTGGGGAGAGGGGAGGGGGAGAGGAAGGTAGAAGGGGGAGAGTCGGTTTTTGCTTGATTTTATTGGCGAGAGGAAGTTAATATTGACTTTGAGTTTTTCTGTGGCCTGCGACGGGTGTTTTGATTTCGTCGTATGTGTCATTGCGCTTTCTTCCTGCGTTCTTCTTCTTCTCTCTCTTTTTGCCGTTTCTTTCCTTCTTTTTTTCTTCCCTTTTCTGTTGTTTTCGTCGTCCTATCGGTTCTCATTTCTGTCTCTTGATTTGGTGTTATACCTCTCTTCTCTCCTTTTTTTTTTCTTCCTTTCCTTCTCCTCCAACTTTTTCTCTTTCTTCTTTTCTCTTCGTCTGCTTCCCTCTGTTGTTTTCTGTCCTCCTCCTTTTTGTCTTTCATCTATCGCGCCTTTTTTTTTTTCGCTTTTCTTCATTGTTTTACTTCTTTTCTTTTTCCTCCCAT
This sequence comes from Tanacetum coccineum, assembly GCA_026074375.1. Classification (NCBI taxonomy): domain Eukaryota; kingdom Viridiplantae; phylum Streptophyta; class Magnoliopsida; order Asterales; family Asteraceae; genus Tanacetum; species Tanacetum coccineum. The sequence continues at coordinate 18,092 of BQNB010048676.1, forward strand.
TTTGTATTTCTTCTGCTTTTTCCTTCGTGCCCTTTTTCTCTTTTCTATTCCTTTCTTTTGTGTCATTTTTTTTTTTTTCGTTATTCTCTTCTCTTTCTTTCCTCTCTTTCTTTCCTGTTTTGTTTTTCTTGTTTCTTTTTGTTGATTTTTTGATTTTGTTTTCCTCTTTTTTTCACTGTTGTTTCTTCCCTCTACTCATCCCTTTGTCTGTGTACCGCCTAGTATCTTTCTTTATTCGTTCTTTCTTCTTTATTTTTCTTCCTTATCTTTATTCTTTGTTGTTGTGTTTTCCTTTTTTTTACATTCTTCCCTTTTTTTTTATTTTCTCTTCTCTCGTTATTCTTTTCTGCTCTCTTGTCTCCTTCCTTCTGTCTTCCTTCTTTCGCCTGTTTCCCATCTGCCCCCTTTCCCCCCTTTCTTTTTCTCCTCTTGCTGTTTTTTCTTTCCCGACATAACTCTTATCTGACCTATTTCGTTATTTTTTGTTTTTTATCTCTCCTCTCTCTCGTTTCTTTCCTCCTCCTTTTCGCCTTTTTTTTACATCTCCTTTCTTTTATCTGTCCTTTTCTTTCTCCTTCTGTCCTTCTCTTTCCGCTTCCCTTCTTTCTTTCTCTTCTTCTTTTCTTTTTTCTCTTCTTTTTTATTCTGCCTGTCTGATTCCCCTCCACTCTCTACTTCTCTTGTCGTTTTGTTTTTTTATTATCTTTCCTTTTTCCTTCTTCCTTTTTTTTTTTCTTATTTTTTCACATCGTCGTTTCTTCTGGTCCCGCTTTTTTTAGTTTTTTACCTTGTTTTGCTTTTTCCTGTTCTCATGTTCCCTTCTTTTTTTTGTCTCATTATCTTTCTTTTCTTCTTTTCTTTTTATAGTCTTTCTTTTTTTTCACTTCTATTCTTTTTTTCTGTTTTGCTGCTCAATTGTCTCTTCTCCCTTTTTCTTTTTTTTCATCTGTGTCCTTTTTTGCTTTCCTTTCTCCATTCTTTGTTCCGAATTTTTTTCTTTTTACTTTCTCCCTGTTGTTTACCTTTTTTCTTATCTTTTTTTCTTCCATTTTTCTCCTTTCTTTTTGTACTGTCTTTTGCCTATCCTTTTCTATTTCCACCTTTCTCTTTTTCCTTCTTTCCTTCTGCGTTGTTTTTTTCTAGTTCTATCTTCTCTTTTCCTTATTGTCTCTTTTTCCCTTACTCTTTTTCTTTTTCTTTTTTAGTCCTTCCTCTTCCTTCTTTTTTGTCTTTCTCTTTTGTCCCTTGCTTTTGGACTTCGTTGTTTTTTTTCTTATCTCTTCTTCTTTTTTTTCTTTTTTGTTTTCCGTTGTATTCATTTTTTTCACTCTCCTCTCCTGCTTCCCTTCTTGGCTTCTTCTATTCTTTTTTCCCCATGACTCCTTCTTTTTTTCGTTTTCTTTGTTTTCGCTTATTTTACTTTTCTCTTCTTTTTCTTCTCTTACGTTTTTGTTTCTATCCTCTCATTTCGTTTTTTTTTTTATCTCTCTTCTCTCTTTTTTTTCTTTTCTTTTTTTGTTCAATTATTTTGTCTTTTTCTTTTTTCGCTCTTTCTCTGTCTTCCTTCGTTATCTTCTTTTCTTTTTTTTTTTTTTACTCCTCTTGTTTTTGTACTCCTTTTTGATTTTCTTATTTTATTTCTTATTTTCTTTCTTTTTCTTTCCTTTTTCTGTTTGTTATCTCATTTTTCCTCTTCACTTTTTTTCTTTGTTCTACCCCTTCTGCCGTTGTCGCCTTCCTTTTCATCCGTCTCTTTTTTTTCTATGTTCCCTTCTCTTTTTCTTTTTGTTTTCAATTTTTGTAGCTTTTTTTCTTTGTTTTTTATTTTTTTTGTTTTTGTTCTTTGCTCTCTTCTTCCTCTACCATCTTCTTGTTTTTTTTTCTTTTCCGTTTTTTCCCTCCTTTCCTTTTACTGTCCTTTATCTCTCTTTGTTCCGTTATTGTTTTCTACTTTCTTTCTTATCTTTACTTATTTTTTTTTGTCTTTGCCTTCTCCTTCCCCCGTTTCTCACTTTCTTTTTCCTTCGGTGTTTCATTATCCTTTCTCTTTTTTCTACCTGTTGCCTTCTTTTTCTCTTTCCTTCTCTCTTGTTCTCCTTACTACATCTTCTTTCTTTTTCCACTTCTTTTTTTTCGTTATATTTTTACCTGTTTTTTACTTTTACACTCCTTACTTTTTGTACTTTTTCTTTTTAATCTTTTCTTTTTTTCTTACTTTTCTCCTTCCCCCATCTATTCCTTTATTTTTCTTGTTCATTTTTTTTTCTCTACTTTTTCTCTTTTCGCGTTCGATTCTTCTTTTATGCTCTTACGATTTTTGTTGTTGTTTTCTCCTTCTTTGTCTTCTCTTTTGCTTATCTATTTTTTTTCTGTCTTCTTTTTTTCGTTGTTTTCTATTTCATTTCCCCACCTCCCTCTTTTTCTTTTCTTCTTTTTTTCATTCTTATTTTTTTTCTGTCAGTATTCTCATTCTACATCTTTATTTTTATCGTTTCATTTCTTTCTTTTTATATCTTTTTTGCCCTTTTTCCTTTACTTCTCTTGCCTTTTGTTTTTCTCTTTTTTTTTTCTCTCTGTTCCATTTTTTCCTTCTTTTTTTCTTTTTCTCCTTTCTTAACGTTTTTCTTTTTCTTCGTTTTTATACCTCGTTTTTTTTTCTTCTTTTCTTGCTTTTTTTCTGGATCATTGTTTTTTTTTGTTTTTTTGTAACCTCTCTCCTGTTCTTTGTTCCTATCTCTTCTTCGTTGTTCTGTCTTTTTTTTTTTTTATGGCCGTCTCCTTTTTTTCTTTTCGCTTCCTTTTCTTCTCCTATCTGTTTGTCATTTCCGTCGCATTCACTTTTTTCTTCTCGTTTTACATTTTTTCTTTTTGCGAATTTTTCTTACGCTCTCGTTTCTGTTTCTTCCTTTTTTCTTATCTGTTACCTGTTTTTCTTCACACTCTTTTCTCTCTTTCTCTTTTATCATTCTTCTTTTTTCTTTTTCTTCACTTGCTTTTCTTTTTTCCTTGTTGTTTTCCTCTCTCGCTTTCTTTTTTTTTTTTTTTCTATACTTCGTTTTCTTTTTTCCTTTTTTCCTTTCCCCTCCTTCTATATTTTTCTTTTTCATTTTTTTTTTTTCTTTCTTCCTTTTCTATGTTTTCTTCATTTCGTTCCTTTTTGTTTCTTTTTTTCTCTCTGGCCTTCTCCATCCTTCCTTTCCTCATCTTACTTTTCTTTTCCTTCTTCTATTTTCTTCTATTTGTCTTATTCCTTTTTTTTTTTTTTTTCCTTTTTTTTCCTATTCATCCTGTTTCTTTGTCTTTCATTCCCTTTATGTCTTTCCCTTTTTATTCTCTCTTCTGTTGTTTGTTCTTATTCTCTTCCCTTCGTCATTATCTTTCTCCCGTTCCCTCCTTTCTATCCTTCATTTTTCGTTGCTCTCCTTTTCTTCCTCTTATGTCCCTCTTATTATCCTCCTCCTTTTTCGCTTCTCTCCTGTCTGCGTTTTTCCTCTTTCCTCTCTCCATTTTTTCTTGTTTTTCCCTCCCTCTTTCATTTTTTCTTTGGGGGCGTAGTGGGAGAGTGTCCGTGGCTTCGTCTTTTTTTACTTTTTTTTCTTTGCTTCTGGCAGTCATTCTTTTTCTTTTTTCCCATTTTTTATTTCATTCTCTTATCTTTCCTTTCTTCTCCTCATTATTTACTCTCATGTTACTTTTTTTTCTTTTCTCTAGTGTTCTTCTATCGGCCTTTGTCTTTTGCTCTTCTTTCTTTTCTTCCTTTTGTAGTTCTTTCTTCTTTTTTTTTTCGTCTTTTGTCTTTTTCCCTCTTTCTCCTCTTACCCTCTTTTTTTTCTTCCTGGTCTCTCGTACTGCTTATTTTTTTTTAGTGTTTTCTTCTACTATTCTTTATTTTCATGCTTCTTTTCTCTTTTCTCTTCTTCTTTTTCCGTTTCGTCTTTTGTCCTTTTCACCTTCCCTTTCTTTCATTTCTTTTGTCTTGTCTTCTTTTTCTCCTGTTTTCTCTCGACGTTTCTCTCCCTTTTTCTTTTTTTTTTTTTTCGTTTTTTTTATCATTCTCTTTCCCTCCATCTTTCTTCTCTTTTTCTTCGTTTTTTTTTTTTTTCCTCGATGGTTTTTTGCCATTCTTATTTTTTGTTTTTCTTGCTCTCTTTTCTCTTCGTCGGTTCTTTTTTTTTTTTATCCTTTTTTCTCCTCCTTGTTTATCGACCTTTCTGCTTTTTCCTCCCTTTTTTGTCACCTTATTTTTCTTTTACTTTTTTTTCCTATTTCTTTTCAATTTCTTTTTTTCTTTTTTTCTTCTTTTTTTTTCTTTTTTTTTTCGTCTTCGTCTTTTTTTCCTTTTTTTTTTTCTACGCCTTTCGTCCTCGTGTTTTTCCTTTGTTCATTGTGTTCCCCTTCCCTTCTCGCTCTGTCTTCGTTTTGTTCCTTTTGTGCTTTTCGTTCGTTCTTTTCTCTATCCTGTTTTCTTTCTTTTTCTCTTTTCCCTGTTGTTTTTTTTTCTCCTCTATCTTTTTTTATCCTCTTCTTCTCTTCCTTGTTGTCTCACCTGTTACTGTCCCTTCTTTTCTTTTTTTTCCGGGGTTTTTTTTTTTTTATTTCCATCCTCTTGCTCCCCGACATTTTCTCTCTCGGTTGTCCTTTTTTTCGTCAGCTCCCTTTCCATCATCCTTCTGTTCTAATACTTCCGCTATTGTTTAGTGTCATCTATCTTTTATTTTATTTCGTCCTTTTTCTTCCTTTCTTTTCTTCTTCCGCTTTCTTTTATTTCTGTTCATTTTGTTGTTTTTCTTTCGTGACCCTTTTTTTTTAGTCCTTTTCTTCTTTCTTCCGTTTCTTTCACCTCTTCTTTCTGTACCTTTTTTTATGCTTGTTTCGATCTTGTTTTCTTTTCTTCTTTCTTTTTCTTTTCCCTTTTTTTTTCTTTTTTATTTTCTCTTTCCTTCTCTTCTCTTCTATTTGTTCTTTTCTTTTGTTTTTTACTTCAACTTTCTCTTTCCTTTTCCTCTTTCTTCTTTCTTTTCTCTTGTATTTTTTCTTTCTTTTCTTTTTCTTCTTTTCCTTTTTCTTTTTTTCTGTCGTTTTACCGCTTCTCGTTCTCCTCTCGATTCTCGGTTGTGTTCCGTCTTTCCTTTTTCTTCTTTTTTCTCCCTTTCTCTCTCTTTTCTGCTCTTTTTTTTTCTTGTCTTCTTTCTTGTCATTTTTAGTTTTTTTGGTTTTCCCTCTTTCTTTTTTCTTTTTGTCGTTCTTTTTCATTTTTTTTTCTTTTGTCTCTTTTCTCTTTGTGTGATTATTATCTTTTGCTTTTTTTTATTTTGTATTTTTCTCCTGTTTTTTTTTTTTCTGCTTCTTTTTTCTTTTCCCCCTTCGTCCACTCAATTTTTTCTTTTTTATTACTGTTTCGGTCTTTTTGATTCTTTGTTGTTCTTCTCTTTTCTGTTCTTTTTTCCTACTACGTTATTATTTTCTCTTTTTTTTTTTTCTTTCTATTTCTTTTTTTTCTTTCCTTCTTTTCTTTTTTTGCTTTTGTTTCTTTCTCTTCATCTTTCTTCTCCGTTTTGTTTTCATCGTGCTTCCCCCCCCGCTTTCTTTTCTTTTTTCGGTTTTTTGTTTTTTCTTCTTCTCTCTTTCTTGCTACTGTTTTTTTTTTTCCTTTCTATTCTTTTTTTTTCTCCCCTCTTCTTCTCCTGTCCCTTCTCTTCCTTTTTTTCTGCTCCCTTTACTTCTTTCCTTTTCTTTTTTTCTTTCCTTTTTTGTGTCTCCATTTTCTTTTGTTTCTGTTTTTTTCTTTTTTTCTCACTTCGTTCATTTATTCTTTTTGCAGCGCATTTCCTATTCGTTCCTTTTTGTTTTTTTTTTCCTTTTTCTTTTCCGTTTGTATTTTGGTTGTTTCTGTCACCAATTTCCCCCCTCCTCTCTTTTTTTATTTTTTTTATGAAATTACTATCTCCTTTTCTTAACTCGTCTCGTATATTGTTTTTCATTTATTTCGTTCGTTTCCTTATTTCTTTTTCCCGTTTTCCGCTCTTTATTTTTCTTCTCCCTCTTGTCCTTTCTTTATTTTCTTTTTTCCTCTGTTTTTTTTCTTTTTTTTCCCTCGTTTCTTCTGTTTTCTTCTTTCTCCCCTCGTTTCTGCTTTTTTTTTGGTCTATTTTTTTCTTGTCGCATTTTCTCGTTTTATCTCTTTCTCGTCTCCTTTCATCTCATTTTGTTCTCTCTTTTTTTACCTCTTTTTTTCTGCTCAGCCTTTTGTATTTTTAGTTTTCTTTTTTTACTTCTTCTTTTTCCATTCTTTATTCTTATTTTCGTCTTGGTCTCATTTCTGTGTGTCTTTGTTCACCGTTTATTTTACTTTCTTCGTGTTACTCTTTTCGTCTCGATTCTTTTTCTTCTCTCTTTTTTCATGTTGCCCCTGTCTTTTTACTCTCATTTTCGTGTTCTCCTCCTACTCCTCTTTGTTTTCTTCTTCTTTCCCTTCTCTTTCTTCAGGCTTCTTTTATTTTTCTCTCTTCGTACTATCTCTTTATCACTTCTGTTTTTTTTTTTTTCTTTTTTTCTCTCTCTGTCCCTAGTTTTTTCGATTGTTTTGTCTTGTTTCTTTCTTTTATCTCTTTTTTTCTTTTTGTTCTGTTTTTACCTTATTCTTGTTCTCTTATTTTTTCTTTTCTTATGCCTTTTTTCCTTTATTTTCTTTTTTATTTTATTCTGTCGTCTTTTCTTTTTTTCATTTTTTTCCGTTTCCTTTTTCTCTTTTCCTCTACTTCCTCAGCTCATTTTCTCCTCCATTCTTTTTTCTCTTTTTCTTTTTCTCTCTCCCTTTTCTTCTTTTTTTCTGTTGTTATCTATTTTTCTGTTCTCCTACGCTTTTTTGTTTCGTTTCTTTGTCTTTCTATCTTTTTTGTCTTCTTGCTACGTCTTTCTCCTTACTTTTTTTCACCACTTGTCTATCTATTCTGTTTCTTTCATTTTTTCTCTACCTCCTTTACTGTTTCTGTTTGCCCCTTTGTCTTCCTGTGATCATCGTTCACTTCTGTTTTTATATTTTACGCATGTCTTTCTTTCTTTTTCTTCCTGTATTTTCTCGTCTTTTGTTCTTTTTTTTTTGTCTTCTCTTCACTCTTTTTGTTGCTTTCTCATTTCATTATCATCGTCTTTTGTTTTTTTTTTTTCTTTTCTTTTTTTCATTTCATTTAGTTCCTTTTTCTACCCAAGAAAACCCCCCCCCCCCCCCCCCCATACCCGATTGTTTTTTTTTTGTTGTTTCTTCTCTTCATGATTATTGTTAACCTCAATTTCTTCGTTTTAAACATTCTCGTTCTTCTTTATCCTCTCCATTTTCCTTTTTTTGTGTTCTCCTTCTCTTGCGTTCTTTTTTTTTTCTTCTTTCTCGTTTCTTATTTGGTCTGTAGCTTCTTGTTTTCTTCGTTCGTTGTTTTTTCTAACCTTCTTTCCTCTTCTTTTCACTTCCTCTGGTTCTCTTTTTTTTTGGATCTTTTTTCTTTTTTTCTTTTGTCTCTCTTTATTTCTTTCTTCTTTCTTTTTTTTTACTCCTCTTTTTTTTGCTTTTCTTTGAACATTTACTTGTTTCTTTTTTCGTTTTTTGTTTTCTTTTTCCTTTCTATTTCTCTTGCTTTACTATTGTGTTACTCGTCTTTTCACTTATTTTTTATTCTCTTTTTTATTCTTTCTTTTTCCGTGGTTATTCCTTCATTGTATTATGTTGTATTTTTCAATGATTTTCCTTCTTTATTTCCGTTTCATTTCTTTTCTTTTGTTCTCCTTTCTTTTCTGTTTTTTCTCTCTCTTTTTGTTGCTTTACTTTCTCTTCGTTCTTCCTACTTTTTCCTTCCTCGCCCCTCTTTTATCTTGCTTTCTCTCCTTTTTCTCTGTCGTTTCCTCTCATTTTTTCCCTCCGCTTTTTCTTTTTTCTTCTTTTTTCGTCTTCCTTCACTTATTTTTATATGTGTCTAGTTTTTTTTTATCTCTTTTTTCTTGTACATTCATCCTTTTCCTGTATTCGCGTTTGTTTGTCTATTTCCTTTTTCTTTTTTATTTCTTTCGTTCAGTTCTTTCCTGTTTTCTTTTCATTTTTTTCGATTTTTTCTTCATCTATTCTTTCCTTGTTTTTTTTTAGGATGTTTGTCTTTTTTTTTTTTTTCCTTCTTCGTTTCCTCCAATATGACGTTACCCAGCTCTATACGTTTTTCTTTTTCTTTTTTCCCTATTTCTCTCTTTAGCCTCTTTCCCTTGTTTTTTTGTTCTGTTCTTTTCCTCCCCCTCTTTATTTTTTTTGTTCCCTCTTCCGTCTCTTTTTATGCCCTTTCGTAACTCTACTACTTCTCTTCTTATTTGTCTTTTCGCTTCTTGCTTTTCTCCCATCTATTTTTTTTCTTTCCCTTTTTATATTTTTCTTTCTTTGCTTTTTCTTTTATTCCTCTTCTCTTTATTCATCTTTCACTTTTTCTCTCTTCCTATTTTATTATGTTTGTTGATTCTTTTCCCCATTTTCCGGTTCTTCATTCTTAGTCTGTTCTTTTGCTCCTTCTTCTCTTTTTTTTATGTCTGTACTCTTTTGTTTCTTCTTTATTTTTCTGTATTCCTTTTTTTTTGTCTGTCTTACTTTTATCTTCTTTGTCTTCCTCTTCTTTCCCACTTATTTTTACCCTTTGTCTAGTTGTTTTGTTTCTTGTTCTTCTTACCTCTGGTACCTTTTTTTCTTTTGTGATCTCGTTTTTTTTTCTTTTTTCTTCAGACCTTTCTCTTCCCTTCGGTTCTTTTTTTTTTCTCTTACCGTTGATTCATTTTTTTTTTTCTTTTTACTTTTCCTTATCTTCCTTCTTTCTTCTGTTTTTTGTTTTTGCTCTTCTTCCGTTTTCCTTCTACCTTGCTATTCCCCCTTTTTCTTACCTTTTATTCTTTTCTTCTCTTTTTCCCTTTCCTTTTCTCTTTCGCTCCTCCTTTTTTTCTCTTTACTTTCTCCATCTACTTGTGTTCTTTTTTTTTTCGTTGTTACTTTTTCTTTCCTTACGTTTTACTTTTTTTCTTTCTTTTTCTTCTTTTCTGTATCATTCTTCCCTTTACATTTTCCCCTTCCTCTCTTTTCTCGCATCTCCTTTTTCGCTCTTGGTTTCTTTCTGTCCTTCTTTCTTTATGCCCCTTGCTTCTTTCCTCTTCTTCCTTGTTTTTCTCACTTTTTCTTATACTTTTTGTTATTCAATTATTTTTTTCCTATTTTCTCACACTAACTTCTCTCCTACTCTTTTTCTTTGTTTTTTTTCTTTTTAACCTTTTGTTCCTTCTTCTGAACTTTTTTTGTTTTCATTCTTCTTTGCCGTCTCCTTCTTTTTCCTTCTTTTTCTGTTTCTCTTTCTCTTTTTTCTTCTCTTTTTTCCCTCCTTTGGTACTTTCCTCCTCGTCTTTCTTGTTTTTCCCTTGTGTGTGTGTACTCCGTTTTCATTGGCTCTTCTTTTTCTCTTTTCTCTTTTTCTTTCCTTGTTCTACTTGCGTTTCTTTCTCTCTTTTTTTCTTCTTCCCTCAACTTTTTTTTCTGCTCTTTCTTGTTTTTCATTTTTCTGTCTTCTCTTCTTTCATTTTTGCCCTTTCATCTTTTCAATTCTCTTCTTCGTCGTTTCCTTTTATGTTTTCTTCTTTGTCTGCTTCTCATTCTTTTTTTATTTCTTCTTTTTCTTTACTTATGTTGTTTTCTCGTTCCTTCTTTTTTCCTCTATTGTTCTTTTCTCTCTTTGCTCTCCTGCTCGCTCGTCTTTTTCCTTCTTTCTCCTGTTTTTTTTCCTCCTACCTTTGTGTTGTCCCTTTTCTTTCATTAGTCTTACCTCACATCTTCCCCTTTTTTTTTTTTTTTGCTTTGCTTTCTCTTTCTTAGTTCTTTTTTAATGGGACTCTCTTTTTATCTTTGTCTCTTCTTTGTTCCTTTGGTCTTCACGTCTTCTCTTTTTACCCCTTTTCTTCTTTTCTTTCTTCCTTTCTTTTTCTATCTTCTTGCTTTATTTCCCCTTTTCTATCATATTCTTCTATTTGTGTAGTCTTTGTTGTCTTTCTCTTTCTTCCTCTGTATTTTTTTTTTCTTTTTCGCTCTTTCTTTTTATCTTTATCTTTCTTTCTTCCGTCTTCTTTTCCTCTCCACTTGTAATTTCTTGCCCTTCTCTCCTTCTCTTAATCATTTTTCCTCTTCTCCTGGCTTGCCCCTTTTCTTTCCCTCTCGCTTTTTTTTTACCTTTTTTTTCTTACGTTGCTTCTTCTCTTGTTTTTTCGTTCTCCTTTGTTTTGTCGTCTCTCTTTTTCTCTCCTTTTTGTTTACTTTTCTCATTCTTCTCTTTTCGTTTCTTTTTCTTTGACTTCTTATTTCTTTTTTTTCGCCTTCTTGTCTTCCTTATCTTTTTCCTCTGTCTTTTTTTCATTTCTTTTTTTTTTCTTACCCTTATTTCCTCTTATTTTTCTTTTCTTGTTTTTTTCTTCCTACTTCTTCCTTTCTTTTCGTTTGTTCTCTTTTTTTCTTTTTTTTCTACTTTTCCCTCTTCCTCTTTTTTTCTCTCTTTTTTTCTTTCTGTCTTTTTTCTTTTTCTTTTGTTTTTTTTCCACTACTTTGTTCCTTTTCTTTTCGTTTTGTCTTTTTTCCATTGTTTTCTTTCTATTTGTTCTTTCTTTCTTTATTTTCTTTTTCACCTTTTCTTTTTTATTCATTTTTTTTTCTCTCACCTTTCTGCTCCTCTTCCCTGTCTTTGTCTTCTTGTTTTTTCATTATTTTTTCTGTCTTGTTTCTTCTTTTCTCTTTGTTCCTTTTCTTTTTTTTTCACCTTCTCTTTTTTCTTTTTTCTGTTTCTTTTTTTTTTTGTGTTTCATTTTTTTTTTTTCTTCTAGTTTCCTCTGTATTTTCTTCTTTGCACTATTCTATTTACTTTTTTGCATTCTACTTTTTTTTTTTTTCTCTTTTTTTTAATTCTTTTTTTTTTTGTTTCTGTTACTTCTTTTTTCTCTACCTCTTTTATTTTCTCTTCTTTCTTTATTCTTTCCTCGCCCTTCTAGAGACTATTTTTCCTTCCCTGTTGTTTTCATTTTTTGACTCGGTTTTTTTTTTCTCCCATTCTTTTTTTCTTCCTAATTTTCTAACCACTTTGTCATTTTCCTTTTTTCGTCGTTTTTTCGTACTCCTCCGTTTCTTACTTCTGTCTTTCTCTCTTCTGTCTTTTCTTTTCCTGTATTCTTACTACTTCTTACTCTTTTCTCCTTTTCCTTTCGTTCTCTTTCTTTTTTTTTTTTTCTCTTCCACTTGTTTTTCTTTTTCTTTCTTTTCACCTTGCCATAAAATCACTGTTGAAAAACTCAATCAGGTACTTATGATTCAACTATCAAAGTGTTTAGTACCCGATTGTTTTTCCTTTTCAGAAAAGCTCCCCCTCAACATGTGCATCGGTATTCGAAACTGTTTAGCACATGGTGGTGGAGTATACACTTAAGAGATATGATCACATTACATATTTTAATCACATTTTCTCCCCTTATCAAAAATTTTAAACCCTTTGACATTTTGGATATCAATTGATTTAAATGCATGTTAAAAAATTAGGAGAAAATGTGGCTATTTTTCACAAGCCGTGTTTGGAACATATTAATGCTCCCCCTCAATCGTTGAGGGAATGTGTTATTCGTACACATAATCATCAAAAGATATACTACTTAATAACGTACAAGATATAGTATACACAATAAGATAATATTGACCTTTTTTATTAGAACGACGATGTCGTCATGTTGTTCTGTTGATCAACCTGTAGTCAATATCTCTTATTCTTCCTCCAACAAAGCTTTCTAGACTGCGAAAGATTCTCCTGATCTGTAGTCTGTCTGTAGTCCGTCTCGATACTCTCCTTTTGGAAGTTGTCTTAGCTTCCCCTTGAATCATCAATCCTTTCTTGAAGTCTGACGCCCAAATCGATGAGGTACACAATTAATTTGAAACCGTAACACCAAAGTCAATTAAGTCCCGGATGTCTAATTTCTCTTAACATGATAGTGAATGAAATGAATTGAAACTCCAAGTCAACTAAGTCCCGGATATCTCAATTATTCCTTCACCAGTAGACGAACTGATAACACCTAAGACAAACAAGTCCCAAATGTACACTTTTCATTCATCGGATACTGACTCACTAGAGGAAATATCATACTTAATCAATACCAAATATGTCACCTCCTTTGATCAATATTTCTGACTCCTTTAAAAACACGCTTGGTGATTGACTGTTAAAGGAAGCATTAATTGAATCAGTAACCAATCTTCTCACGCTCTAATCAATCTTCTGACAACACATTTCCCTGGTATCTCAACTGATGCATACCATAAATGACAAGATATCTCTTCTCCTATGTGGTTGGAATAGCGCACCGGAAAGTAACACGATAAAACACTGATTTCTCTGCGTATAAAACATTTGTCCTTCCGAATGGCTAACAATTAAATAAGGCTATGGATTCTATCACGTGTAGTTGTTGTACCTTTCAGTGTATTTACTCCTTCCCCTTGATGTTTTTGATACCTCAGAATCAGAAAAATCTTATATGCACACATGCTTGAGATCGTGTTCGCAGAATTAATAAACTTAAATCTATCCCGTGAGAATCAGTTCAAGGCTAATTAAACACGAAAGAATTCCAAACATTCCTAAGTTCTTTTTACAAACTATGATGTGTTGGCAATATTAGTCGTATGTAGTTTAAAGCTGATCACTAAGTCTCAATTGGCAATAAGTTCCCTAAGTTTGAAGGTCAATGACTCTAAGGCACAAGTAGATAATATAATTAACTCCCTTTAAATTGTTATCTGGCAATATCAAAAACTTACAACTGTTTAAATCCTTGACTTATTTTTGAAAGACCGTTAAAAGATTATTTGACACTTTCTCCCCCTCAAAAATGAACCCGATTTTCTATTTAAAGAGTTTGTGTCATTGTTTGAGAGACACATTATCTTAGAAAATCTTTTCGTGATTACTGAAAATATGATTCATTGTGAAGACAACTTTTTCCCAATTGAAATAAGATTTCTCTTATTTTGACAAATAAATGCACTGAAACGTACACTTATTCTTATGATGCATGGATATGAAATAATCCATGCCCGGGAAAAATTAATTACCCGTTGTCTGGAACAGCTGTCTTTTCGACGACATGCGTTCCTCATTTTGAAAAGCGGGTTGCAGTCAGAAATAACTGCAAGCCATTGTCATGAGCTCAAAACTTTGAATGTTTTGTTAGAGTAGCTCAATACCGAAAAGACTTCTCTTTTCGTTGCTAAGGAAAAATGCACTGAGACGTGTATTTTCCTTTACGATGAGGCCCGGGTTATGTACAGAAATGTACATAAGCCAATTTTTTTATTTTTTTATTTTTTATTTTTTATATTTACAAGATGATGTTTGATGATAATATCAAGCAGTTACGTTTGTCAGAACCTCCAGTTCTGCTGGAGTCAAACATCTCATACCAATCCTTCTGACAAGATACAAAAACCGATCCTCAGGAAGGGCTTTCGTAAATTAATCAGCTAATTGGTATTCAGTTCTGACAAAATATAATTTAATAATATCATTTTCAACCTGTTCCTTTATGAAGTGATACCGAGTATGGATGTGCTTTGTATGAGAGTGTTGTACGGCTTTGCATGAGATTGCTATGGCTGACTGTGAATCGTAGTACAACAGTATTTTGTTGTAGTTGAAGCCATAAACTTTAAGCTGTGTCCTCATCCACATTACTTGTGCACAACTTGCAGATAACGCCACGTACTGTGCCTCTGTTGAAGATATTGCAGTGCAATATTGTTTCTTTGACATCTTGCTTACAAGTTTGTCACCTAGGAACTGTATCCCTCCAGAAGTGCTTTTGCGAGTATCAATGCATTCGGCATGCTCAACGTCTGAAAATGCTTTAGAAAAGCCTTTGGACATCAGGAAATTGGATAATTCATCATACCAGGCTCTTGGGGCTTGCTTCAAGCCGTATAAAGCTTTCCTTAAAAGGTAGACTTTTTATGGATGTTCAGGATCAACGAACCCTTCCGGCTGAGCAAAATAAACCTCCTCCTTCAGTGGACCATTTAGAAATTCCGTTTTAACTTCCATCTGGTAGATTGGAAAGGACTTGTGTGCAGCATAGGCAACGAAAATCCGAACTGCTTCCAAACGAGCAACTGGAGCAAATGATTCTTCGAAATCAGTACCCTCTTCCTGAGCATAGCCTTTAGCTACAAGTATTGCTTTGTTGCGAATAACAGTCTGAACTTCATCCTTTTTTTCTTTTCTTCCATAACCATTTTAGCTTTATCACTGTCTTGCCAAATGGTTTGTCGACGAGTTCCAAGACTTGTGGTTTGTCGAACTAATGAAGTTAATCTTGCATTGCTTTGATTCATGCAGAATCAGCCATTGCCTCATTACTGTTTTTTGGTTCTTCTGTACTCACGGTGAGCGCGAACATACACATTTCAGGATCTGTGGCAAGCTGTTGTCTTGTTTGCACTGGATTTGTAGGATTGTCAATAACTTGTTCTAATGGATGATCTTTTGTCCATTGGTATTCATGACTCTGTTGGTTGAAATGAATGCATATTTTCATTATCAATATTGCATGAGGAAGACTCAGCAATGTCTTGTACTGGTGTACAGAAAGGATTGATAAATTTAGTCTTGTCAAAACGATGCATTCGCTGCTTGATCATTGTTGTTTTCTTCAGCATGAACATTTATTGGAGAGAAATATTCTTCAAAGAAATGATTAAATAGAAATTCCAAGAGAAATATTCTTCAAAGAAATGATTGAATAGAAATTCGATCTCCTTTGTGACGAATCTGTTTTGTCTGCTAGAGAAACAACATTTTTCCTTGGGGGCACGGGGCCAGAGATGTCATAATCTGACGCCTTTTGTTTATTTGAAACGAGGTCTGAGGAGATATTGTCAACAGACGTCTCTTGTCAATTGGGCGTGAGGTCTGAACGGATTTGATCAGACGTCATTTCATGAAGCACGGGTCCTGAACTGCTATGATCAGGAGTTCATGCTCGAGTAAAATTAATTGCATATTTGTTCAAACAACCAGTAAACATCTTTGATTTAGTAATCTCAACCATACCGTTTCACACCGAATGGAGTTGGATTTTCATTTGCGTCAAAGTAGCTCCAAATGGCATGTTCTTGTAGTTGACTTTATGTTGAAATTGGACGAGAAGGATCGCCAATAACATTCTCTAATGAGTGATTCTTTGTCAACTTAGTGATAGTATTAAACAGTTGAATAAGATGATGCAAATTTAATGGAATGACCCCTTGTCAATTAGTTTCTTCAAAACTAGAGTTTTGAAAGAAATATCATGAAAGGAGGGGTAGCATTATTAAATTATGCCATTTTGATGTCCAAGAATTTATTCTTCAGACACTTGATGAGTAACTTGATATTGAATTTCCCTGATTGTTGGTGAAGTACAAGTAGGATTGTTTTCATCTTGATCAATGTGTTATTGAAAGAAGGTGAACCCAACTGGATTCAACAGCTCATGAAGCAACAATAGCTACCGGATCTGGGGAAACAGTTAGTGGTGGAAGATTATAGTAAATAGTCTTTCTTGGATGGTGGAACATATGGTGTTGGAGAAACTGAGATTTGCACGAGTCCTGAACAGATGTATCCAGGAGTCATCAAAGAAGGCGCAGATCCTGAACTAATTTGCACAGGAGTCATCAAAGAACTTCTTCTTCAGCTTCAGTTAAGCTGATAGGTTTACCTAATTCCAAAGCTAAAGTCTAAATATGGACGATGTTTTCTCAGGAGTGATCTCAAGTAAACCCCATTTTCATCAAGTTTAAAGCTATTAACCCCAGTCTTTGCATCATGAAGTCAAGTATTCCAGAAACAGCTGAATGTAGATAGAAGGGAATTTAGCTGAAGCAGTGGAAATGCCTTACTAACGAAGTTTGTGTTTCTTGAAATAACCAACTGAAATGAGGAAGATAGGAATTCTCCTGCAACTTCTGTAGATCTTAGAGAAGGTTCCTTTCCAATCTGTAACTGTTTCTGAGCAATGAAGGATCTTCATCTCATCTTGTATGTTCAGTTGCAGGAATATTCTCTTCTCCAGTCGTATCTTTTTATTGTTAAACGACGATGTCGTCACGTTGTTCTGTTGATCAGGCCCTGTAGTCAATATCTCTTATTCCTTCCTCCAACAAAGCTTTCTACTTCGAAAGATCTCCTGGTCTGAGTCCTTTTCCTCCTATCGCATGAGGAAGTCCTTTGCTTCTTCTCGTTGTCATCCTTAACCACTTCCTAGTCTCCATGGCCCTTTAATTGTACTCGAACAGATGAAAGTCTTTAACCATGTGATCAAGCTTTTCCATGACTCTTGTCAATGTCCCATCACTAAACTTGTGTAGCTCATTCAGCCTCATCAGCTTTCTTTGATCATTACTGTCTCTGTAGACAACGGCACTTGCTTGGGACAATCGTATAATCTTCTTTGAAGTAATAGTCGGCTGCATCCCAATTTGGACGTTCAAGGTTGATCTTTGTTTGATAACTTTCAATCCCGAGCTGCAAGTCTCCCACACGATTCCTGATTACCAGGTTTCTTATCCACATGTTGACTGCCGTGTGAAGACTAGTCTTGTCTGTCTTGGGCAGATGGTTGAGCTTTTCTTGAATATTAAGTAGGAACAGATCTTCAAAATCATTTGGATGAAGATTTTTGAAATCCTTTTCCGAGATCTTGTATTCTTGGTAATCAGCTCGGCGAAGAATTATCTCTCTTAGGTAGTTGTATCCGTATTTTTCCGAACACCTTGACACTGATCACACTGAGAATTCGCATCTGCGATCTGACTGCTTCACGATCAGAGTCTCGACTGTGGATGTGTTAAGTAGAATTCCTTCTTCTAACCACTCATGAGTGATGTCATATGCCGCACTGATGTCATATACGCGTTCACTTTCAACCACAGAATGGAACTAATTCTTCCAAGGCCCAAGTCAAGGTAATGATCGGCTTTGAGCTTGGATATGGATAAGGCAATTTTTCGCTCTTTGTCACCTGTCAGAAGATAATCCAGATCCTTATTGAAGAAGAATTGTGGTTGAATAGTTACCTGACCTGGTGGTCCTCCTAAGGGCAGTGGTTCATATATATTTCGCAGAATTTGATGACCCTCAGGATTACCCAAATCAACCTTATTCGTCAGCAGCTTATGGCATTCATCCATCTGATATTGAAGAAAGACGCTGTTCTTATGAAAGGCTTTAACAAGGTTGAAAGCTGGACCTTCTAAATCAGCTTTGCAGAGCTCCTCTTTCCTGTTCTACTGCAGAACCAATGATGAAGTGACCTAATTAACATACGTCTTTCCTTTGAAGCTGTTCTCCACAGGAACTTGATACATTGTGGCCTTATGTCTTTGCCCAGTTAGCTCTGTTCCGGGAATCATCGAAGGTAAATTGTCCATTCTGGTTCAGGTTGTAGCAGGTCTCTCGACTTCTGGAATCGCTTAAACCACGTAGTGATCGACACCTTGGAATGTTGAGCGTATCGGTGTCCTCCGACTGAGACCATGCCCTTACATCCGGCATTGGAATTCCATCTATGATTGTCAGAATGTTCTACAATCGGTATCAGATACTGGGCATCGCAGAGTTAACATCATCTCTTGTGTCAGTGACAGCCCATCCAGGTGAGGTAAGAGCTGATTTGCTTGAGCAGATGCATCAGACTCCCGTGGTTTCTTTGAACTTTGGATCCATCATCTTTCGGAGGAGGAAAAAAAAAAGGGGTGGGGGAAAAATGTTGAGCTGACCCAGAAGCGGCATAATCGGGTCCTTCTTCTCTTTGCCTGACCTACCCGTTGATCCAGCTGAAGGGCCTTCATCATCATCATCGACTTTATCATCATCCACTATCAGCTTTCCTTGTGGTCTTTAACCATGACTGCAACTTCCTTATCCATGGCATCTCCATCTTTGCTATTCAGCTTCCATCAGAGCATGGATAGATGGTAGTTGGCAGGATTTCTGTTTGTAGTCTTGTTCATATTCATGAGTTTTGAAGAGAGCACTCCTTTAGATCAAATTCCTCAAGGCAACTTGTCTGTTAACCTGATGGAGTAATTGAAATCTTGTTTCTCCTTACCTTGTTCCCTTTTGATTATGATAATCTCCTTTGGACTCTTTTCAGATTCTTGATTCTGGATGGACTCTGGGCCAGGCAGCACAGAGTATTTCTCGATTAAATCTGCAGTGTGTTAGATAAAGATGTTCGCCTTGAGTTTGACATGCCCTTGATATTCAGATTAGCACGAAGATATTCCACATTAGAGTCACTGGACATTGGGTTAAGTCAACATTGGTCAACCTTGGTCGATGGTCTAGAGATTATCTGATAGGCTCAATGACAAGTTAACTAAGCCTGTATGAGAGTCAACAAGACAAATGGTCCTTTGGAATAGGCCTAAGAGGTTTATTGGGCTTATTGGGCCAAGACATGGACAATTAGCCTAAGACGCTGCCCAACAGATCACCAAACCGCCATGCAGTAGGTTAACATTCCGCCATCAAGAATATGCAACCGCTATCTAACATTAAGCAAGATCCAAGGCATTTTAGATTATCTTAATCTCCTAGCAGACAGATTTAACACCCTACAGACAGATTTAACACCTTACAGATTTAACACCCTACACTTTCACATTTGACCATTTTATACACATTCAAAGACCAAGATAAACCATTTTAATCACATTTAATTCACTATTCTCCCCTTCAAAAATTGCATATGCGATTGCCATTTTTGATCTAGTGAATTATAATACCAGCTAATGTACGTTGGTCCACTTAACTAACGAACAAGCATGGGAAAATATGAAGCTTGTTAATGAGAATGGTCAAAAACAAGAAGATTTCTCTTCTTTTGAAGATAAAGCGCACTGAAGCGTACACTCTCCTTTTCTTTGAAAAACTGGTTTCGTACAGAAGAATACGAAAGCCATCGACTTGAGCTAACAAACATTGAGTGTTTCGAAAGTAGCTCAAGACCGAAAAGATTTCTCTTTTCGTTATTAAGGATAAATGCACTAACACGTACATTTTCCTTTTATCTGAAGATGGGGTTGCAATCTAACATTTGATTACAAGCCATTACCATGAGCTCAAAACTTGGAATGTTTTGTTATATTAGCTCATGACCGAAAAGATTTCTCTTTTCGTTGTCAAGGATAAATGCACTGACACGTACACTTTCCTTTTCTCTGAAGGCGTACACCTTTCTTTACTTTAAGGAACAGGGCTTGAAGAGATGCCAGCAGACGCCATTTGACATTAAGGAACGAGGTTTGAACCGTTTTGTTCAAACGTCATCAAGATGAAGAACGAGGCCTGAACTGATGTGAACAGACATCATGAGACAATGAGGACCGAGGCTTGAACTGCTGTGATCAAGCGTCATTAAGATGAAGAACGAGGCCTGAACTGTTTTGTCCAAACATCTTTTGAAGCATGTTCATCAGATTTGAATTCCTTGAACTCCTGACGTATGAGATATCAGTCTTTTTGGTAACCAAACTCTGAGTCTTTCCTTTAAAGGATTGACAGATGTACCTACACTTGAGTTAGAAGTACCTGCACTAAAATAAAGAGTTTGATTGCATTTATATAGGATAGTGATATCATCATTTGAACCATTTGAAGGTTCACTGTCAACTTTGGTTGTGCTATCGGTGAACATCTTTCTAGTAGGTATCTACCTAAGACTAACAGTCTTGAAAATTCTACCCGTTGGTTTCCACCTAAGACAAGATCTAGGAGTGTGTGGTTTCTCATGCACAGCGGAAGACTTATTGAGAGAAAACCTTTGTCCTATACCATTCTGCCTACCAGGTTTATGAGTGTGGTTCTTTGGTTCAACGGGATTGTTGTTTCTGATCTTGGGGGACTGAACTTTAGCACGAGAATTCACCTTATTCAGGATCTTTGTTATACAATCATCATGATTTGTATTAAAGATATATTTATGACAAATCGAACAAACAAATTGTTTGGAGTCCAAGAAGAAACTAGAATTCCTAGAGTGATCTACTAGAGGCTCACCATTTGACATTCCACCACTACACTTAGATACAGGAGAACTCCTATATATGTTTCTAGGTTTTGGTGTACAAGCATTAGGAGTGCAGTGTGCTCTAGTAGAGGCCATATCCTTATGACTAGGAATCCTGGTTTTGTCTTGTGTCATTTTCCTAGCATCCTCTAGAAAGTACGCATGAACCATATCATTAGAACCATACGATTCTTTATGACTATTCCTAGAGTAGTTAGGTGCATTCACCTGATGAGGTTTTGCAGCAGCAGATTCTCTAACTTTAGGCAAATAATGAGGAGTGACTGTTTTTGACAAATCATTTTTCTCATCAACTTGGGAGGCAAACCGTGGTCTTGAAATTCTAGGTCGTTCAGACGTAAACGCATTCGGTTGTCTAACAACTAAATGGTTTCTAGATGGTTGTAAAGGCGGTTTCCCCAAGATTGATGCTTTGGCAAACTTAGTATCCACGCTATTTCCTTTTATCTTTCTAAGTTCATTTTTTAATGCCGCATTTGCAAAAACCTTTTCCTGAATTTGAGCTTTTAAATCAGCATTTTCAACAGTCTTACTATTTATTTAAGCAATTAGTGAGTCATTATGATCTTTTGTCTGAATTCATTTCTTTTTGATAGAATCATAAAGATCTTTGTGAGTCTGTTTTAAATGCTCATTTTCCTTATTTAACTTCTCATTCTTTGTAAGTAATTTAGCCACACTACTTTCTAGTTTAATTTTTATTGTTTTCAAAACATCAATGTCATGTTTAACCTTGGCTTGATTACTTGCATCCTTTACACTTTTAATTTGATTCTTCAAGTTGTAAATTAGTATGGTTTTGGCTTGTAGCTGAGCTTTTAAATCGTTTATCTTAAAAAATTCACAAAACTCAGGAGCATCCTGGTTTTTACATGGTTTGTTACTTTGAAAACTTTCTTCCTTTTGTTGCATTGAAATTTCAAGTGAAATACAATGTTTTTCAAGTTGTAAAAATCTGTTTGAAAGTTCATTATAAACTTCTTTTTCAACCATATCATTCGTTTTGAGAAACTCAGCCTTAAGCAAAGGACTTTTTGCTTGATATTGTTCATTATAAACTTCTTTTTCAACCATATCATTCGTTTTGAGAAACTCATCCTTAAGCAAAGGACTTTTTGCTTGATATTGTTCAGCATTCTGGTCAATCTCTCCTCCCCTATGACACATATTTGTTGAATCAGGAGTGGTATTGCTATCAACCTTTTCCAACAGATATGTGTCATATATGGGTTCAGATTGCTCAGTATGTTGTTGTTCATTAGCAAGGACATTATGTTGAGCAGTCAATTGTACCTCAGCAAATGGCACTTGGTCATTTACTGGTCTGATATCTGCATCCACAGCATGTGTGATATAAGTCCCTGAACTGCTGCTTGTATCATGCTTATCTGACTTTGTCCCGCTGCTTTCAGTAATAACCGACCCAACATCCAATGCTTTAACGTCCGTGTTTAAATTAGCCTCCAATGTTGTACTCTCAGTGACCAAACTCTCGTGTTGTTGTAACTGAGTTTCATTCACTGATTTGCCGAGTGCATGGTTGTTTTCTGACTCTATCCAACTGCTTTTCGAGACAATCAAACTGTCATCCACTGCTTGAACCGGATTTATCTGAACATCTTGTGACTGTAGCTGTAATCTAGCGTATGTAATTACAGCTCTATGAATGACCGCTTCAAGTGTATCCAGGTTCTCAAGTAAATCACGTCTGTAAGTATCAGGTTCGCAGAACATGTATTCTTTGAATTCTTTTTGCCAACATTGATTTAGATGTTCTGATGAATTTACCCTTTTTGAGGCAAAAAATTCCTTGAATTGTGTTCGGAGTGCTTCAAGACAAGTCCTTGGATTAACTTCAAGAAGATTCTCTCTTTCAAGTTGTAGCCTTAACTGATCCAGATTATGGAACATCTTCAATCTGAAAGTCTGATGCTCTTCACCGAAGAATGAGTGAAATGCCGGTTTAAATGCATCAATAGCATGAGACGAACTATTGAGATAGAGATCACGAAGATGTGTCTCGAGCTGTTCAAACCATGCCATGCAGTGGGAGTGCCTTTGTTTTACGAGACGTTGCGTCAGTTGCAGCTCTCTCTCTTTTGAATTTGAATTCAAGGATTCCATTTGAAGTTCGATGTGTGAAATGAAATTAAGGATCTTAAGTAGATTAAGTGATTGTTGTTGTGGTTATGAGAAAGAAATTATACATCACGGGATTTTACAAATCTATGATTTAAACCGAGAAAAGAATAATCTTTTACGGGATTTTACAAAATCAAGAAGAAACCGTGAAATGATAATTGTTACGGATCGTTTTTGGTGAAATCGTTGTTGTAAATGAAGAACTTGATCTTTCGTTAACGATTTATGAGCGAAACAGGATGAACGATTACTACACCTTCAACTTAAAATGATTAACGGTTGATAATTGAAGTTGTAAGAACTAACGGTGCATGATTAAGACTAACACAATAAGAATGAGAATGTTTGAAGAATAAGGTTAAATTGAAAAGGTTTCAAAAACTAAAGACTCATAACAAAAATGATGGAAAGAAAAAGGTTAAATTTATAAAATATTTAAATGTAAAAGGCTTAATAGTAAATTATTTAAAATCTAAGGTTAAAAATGAAAACTGTTTAAAGTTGAGGGGCCGAAAGTGAAAATTCGAATTTTACTACAATAAAAACACTTCCCGCTTTATATTTAACTTGTCTTCTTCGTTGGATTGTATAAAAATGGTACGATTGTATTTCATGTCTCGCGAACACGTACGGTTATCGTCGGTAAAATCCGAATATACCACGTTGATCGAAAAGATGTCACGATCACGATGGTATAAGTCTTAAGTCCCGTCGTTGAACGACACTCGAAACCGAAAAACCGAAACAAGTCAAAAAGAATGTGTTTAACTGCTAGATATTGTCATGGTTCGCTCAATGAAGCTGGAATACATGTTTCGCTCGAGTTATAAAAAATTTGGCAGAGTTTCTTTCTAGTAAATGTAATGTTTCGCTCGAATAATCTGCATACATGTTTTGCTTAGACACAAGATACATATTTCGCTCAAGAATTTAACCCTGCATACATGTTTCGCTTAGACACAAGATATAAATGTTTCTCTTCGTTGGTGCATTTTGTTTGTATATGTTCCAACTTACAAAAAACGCAACACCCTAGTCCTTTCTTTTGTCTTCTTTAGAAAACACCAAAAATCAATGTACTATGAAGCTAAATAAGTAGATCAATGTCTCTTGCTTGTCTTTTTGAAACCGTGGACCACAAATAAGCCAAGAAATCTTGAATAAGCTTAAATAAGCTTGTTTATCACAAGAATAAGCCAACGAAAACTTGTACCAAATTAAGCCCACAAAAATAAGCTTAACAATAAGCCCGTTTACACCACAAAGAAGCTACAAAAAGTGCAACAAATAAGCTCAAAGCCAAAAACTTACACATAATCCATGAAACGAAGCCCAAAAATAAGAATAAGCTTAAACTTAAACGCAATAAAGAGCTCGAAAATACGCTTGTGTTAAGCCACGCAAATAATCTTGTGAAACAGAGATGATGATTTTAACACAAAAACGTGGTGACTCTTTTAAACTACAAACAAAACGCACCCTACTGTTTCAGATATAAGCCCAAAATGAAATATAAACACAGTAAGCCCAAAGCAGTTTGGTGAAGAAAAAACAAATGTTACCAAAATGAAGATTTTTAGAAAAGAGAAAAGAGAAAAAAAAATTAATACGAATGAAGAATGAAAAAAAAAGCCTTTTGAGCCGAACCAATAAGCTTGAATAAGCTTACAACAACCAAACCACTAAACTCACCTGTGGCGAGTGATACCACATGTTTGTATTATAATAATCCTTTCACAACTAATAAGCAAACCCAAATAAGCACTATGTGAGCTCTTAATGAGCCGGCTGTGAAGAAAGAAGAAAAGGAAGAAAAGAAAACTTGGAAAATTAGATTAGAGAGAGAAATGGTGGATTACAAGTGTGACAAATGCAACCAACACCATCTCCATGTGTGGAGAGGGTTTCTTTTATACCCTTGAGCCATAAGTGGCATGTAGGCTTTTCTACTTAAGCCGGGCTTGGCTAAACTTGGGCTTTGAGCCTGAAACACGGACAATATTAGATTACAATCCAAGCCTGTTGAACCCGACTAGCCTATTAC
>BQNB010048677.1:0-7500 GCA_026074375.1 Tanacetum coccineum
ACCATGAGGGGGAGCAGAACTAGAGGTCCCACCCAACGGAGGCGGGCACAACCCCCTCCTCTTCGCAGCCACGCAAGCGATGGGAATAACCTCGGACAGCAGCATCTCACAACTAACAGAACCAGACTCCAAAAGATAGGAATGGTGACTTGATCGAGAGAAGGTTGGAACTGCTAGAGCTCAGGAGTGGAGTCAACATTGCCTTGGGCATCTTTTAGAACTAAGGTAGACATGATAGATGTAAGTAGAGAATCCTTCAACGAATCCAACACATCTAACAAAGTAAAGGAAACATTCTCAAAGTTGGTGACAACAGATACGAATTCATCCTTAACCCTTGGATTATAAGCCTCCACCTGAGCCAAAGTCCGCCTGGATTTCCCATGTTTAATTCCAGCCTCCAGGCCTTCCTGAATCCCCTTGTTGATTGCCAAAGAAATAACTTTACCTAACGCGAATCTGCACTTGGCGGCTGAGTACACTTCATCACAGCAAGACGGACACCATAACTCAAAATCCACCTCCGTCCGGCTATTGCGGTGAACATGTGAGGATATAAATCATTATACATGTCACGCCTGACATCCGCTATACGAGCATCCAGCTCAGCGGACCTCTGCTTAAAGCGGCGGGCCTCAACATCTTGAAAAGACTTAAACTCTTCCCTCAGTTTAGCCTCACCAGTCACCTCACTCCGCAAAACCTCACAATCAGTCATTAATTTAGCTACTTGGGCACTCAACTCTCCATGGGTCGATTCAAGGCTGGATACCTTACCCAATAACTCCGAGTTTTTTCCATTTAGGTCAACCACCTCTTCAAACTTAGCGGCAAGCCCCGCGTCTAATTCAGACACACGACCACGAAGCTCAACCACCTCCGCTGCCTCTTTTTTAGCTTTTTCCAACCTAACCTTCAAGTCAGCAACCTCTGCATCCCTTTGTTGAACAATCAAGACACTATCAGTAAATTTTCTCTCAAACTTCTCCTTGGTTATAATCTCGTGCTCATAACGTAAACGCAACTCAGAGGCCATACAAATATGTTGAGCAGAATTGATATTAAAAGCGTCAAGAAACCCAGCATCACCCTGGTTACGAAGAGCAGCCCAGTACCAAAGAGGGGTAACATGATCAAGAAAATTCCTGCAAGTTACAAAATTGTCTATCCGAGCACTATTTGTTATATTCCACTTGGGAACATACACATTCAGAGCGGTAGCGGAATCAATAGTTTGAGACTCATAAAAGTCATTAGCAGAAGATCCCTGGCTCGGCGTAGTAGACAAAGTCCCAGTTTCAAGCTCAGGAGCAGAAGAATCACGAGTATCACTCACAGGTCCAGCTACAGACACATTAACACTAGCCTGACCCGCGGAAACAACCAGAACAACCTGAGGAGAAGTAAGAGTGTTAATATCCATAGAACTAGAAGACAAAACAACAAAACGACCAAAGAGAGGGCACGTCCTTACATTATCACGGATATCATCCTCAAGAGAACGCTCCAGGGTAGGAGTAACGAAAGAGGAAGTAGCGTCTCCCACAGCAGGAACAACAGACCCAGAACCACTTTCAGCCTGACCACTCTGTCTAATAAGTCTCCGCAGAGCACTAGGGGATTTGCCCGCTATGTTAGACCGAGAATCAGAAATAGTAATACCCTCAGTTCGCGCCTTCTTGACGGGCGGCGAGCCAGAAACAAAAGCCACTCTTTTCTTCCTCTTACCAACATTAACATCCAGCTCGTCTTGAATAGTATGATCAACAAGACTGGTGGTTTGCGGAGAGGGAGAGATAACCCTATCTTTAGTCTCAGCCAGAAGCGGAGCCTCATTCTCAGCAAGAGTTCGCTCGCCAGTATTTACCTTGAAAGCATTCGCAGAATTAACAAAATCAAGTAGACCCATCTCTACAATAAACAAAACACATATCAGAATATGAAACAAGAGAGTAAAAACCCCACCCTACACATATATAGGCAAACACCTACCCTCATCATTACTATGCAACAAAGTAGGACGGACGTCAGATGTTGGAAACACGAAAAGTGTCGGTCACTTCCAAAGTTGTAATAGTCTTAGCTCGTAGTTAGTATAAGGATTAGATTAGTAATCTAGTCCGGCCCAAGGCCCATGGGTGGTCCAACTCCAGCCCATGGCCGGCCTCTATGTAGTATAAATACACCCTCTCCTAGTCTTGGAGAGGGTTGGTTGTTCCATTTGTTACACACACTTTCATAATACATTCATCCATTCCATCCAAGTTTCTCTCTAACAATCCAACCCACATCTCACTTATTGTTCTTGGTTGATTCATTAGATTACTAGTATTCTACAATTGGTATCAAGAGCCATGGAGTGGTGTGTTTAGATTTTTGTGTTTGATTTGTGTTCAAAACCTTTACAAAGATCAATTTAGTGATAAAAAAAATTTTGGCTTAAAAACCTTAAAGTTTTCATTTTTATTGTTCCTATAGGGTTAGTAATACTAGTTGTACAAGAATTTTTGCTAAAAAATCATTAAAAATCGTGTCTTTTTGAGTTTTGAAAAGTTGTGTTTCGTAATAGTTAGGATCGAACTAGAGGGATCGAACAAGGGGATCGAACTAGTCAATCGAACAAGATAATCGAACTAGTGACTCGAACGAAGGATCGAACTAGCGATTTCCAAGATCATCGAACTAGCGACTTCTAGGTTGATCGAACTAGCGACTTCTAGGTTGATCGAACTAGCGACTTCTAGGTTGGATCGAACTAGCGGTTCGAACGAAGGATCGAACTAGCCGTTCGAACGAAGGATCGAACTAGCGACTTCTAGGTTGGATCGAACTAGCGGTTCGAACGAAGGATCGAACTAGCCGTTCGAACGAGAGGATCGAACCAGTGCAAAATTAATTCAAACTTAACAAACTCAATTTTAAATTATACGGTTATTTCTTTGACTTGTAAAATCCCGTGAAACAAACACTTGTCTTCCCGGTTTTGTCAAGAATTGTAAAATCCCGTATAGTTTTAATTCAAGACTCAACAATCACGTATCAAACACAATTTCTTTCTACCACCGATCGATCAAATTGTAATCTTTTGATATCACAATGACGTCTCTTGCTGATAAATCACTTCTCTCTGGAGGTGACAACAAACCACCGATGCTGGAAAAACACTTGTATGATTCATGGAAAAGCAGAATGGAACTTTATATGATGAATAGACCACATGGAAGAATGATACTTGCATCTGTTGAAAAAGGACCACTTGTTTGGCCTTCAATCACTGAGGATGGAGTAACAAGGCTAAAGGAATATGTTAAACTAACTCCAGCAGAAGCTATTAAAGCAGATTGCGACATCAAAGCTATAAACATCATTCTCCAAGGCCTACCAACTGAAATCTATGCTCTTGTGAGTCAACATCATGTGGCAAAAGATCTTTGGGAGAAGATTAAACTGCTGATGCAAGGAACATCATTAACCAAACAAGAACATGAGTGCAAGCTGTATAATGAATTCGATAAGTTCACTTACAAGAAAGGAGAGACGTTACATGAGTACTACCTGAGGTTCACTCTGTTACTCAATGATATGAACATTTACAAGATGCCATTGGAGCAGTTTCAAGTGAACACCAAGTTCTTAAACACTCTTCCTGATGAATGGAGTAAATTTGTTACTGATGTTAATACTTGGTCAAGACTTGCACACTACCAATGTGATCAGCTTCATGCCTCACCTGCAACAACCATGAACGAGTGCAAATGAAGTTCGTTTGGATGCTTTGAACGCAACCACAGATCTCTTCTCTAGTTGCATCTCACCAATTAACTCAGCCAGCTTATCAATCTCATCTACACACTCACCCAAAGTCTCTATCTCAACTTCATGTTTCACCATATCAGTCTTCACAGTTTGTTACACCTTATCAAAAACTCAACAATTCATCTACCAACCAATCAACACCTCTTTCAATTATTATCCAAACTAATGAGTATCAATCCTCGTTCACCACAACATCCGGTTTATTTCAATAACCATCAATCCCACAATGGAATATGCTCCCACAACCCTATCAACAGAAAAAACAACCTGAATTTTCACAACCAGACACCAGTTAGTTGTTCCAGTGTTCGAAAGGGGATTATCCATTGACGCATAATTAATCACATGATGTCATTCTTAACTGCTGTTGTACATCTGGATCTACTATAACAATCAGCTAATGACTTCGTCAAACCCTCGTAACAAGCTACCATTCTATGATGGAAAACTTGACTGTGAACCTGTTCAGGCGAGGACAACTACTTATGCTGCTGGAACAACAAGAAAATACACACTGGTGCAGTTGGTAGCAAACACGGGCGGATAACAAACAGACTGTTATTTGTTACATTGCAAAGGGGTGGGTCATATTGCTTTACCAAGCAGTGTACTAGCCCAGAGGAAAAGGGATGAAAACATGGTTCAACGATATATAGTGTTGTTGGTTCAAGCTCAAGCAAGTGGTCAAGATTTAACAGAGGAAGAAATAGCATTTTTGGCAGATCCAGGACTTCCTGACATTCAAACCTCTCAGACAGTCATCACCTACAATGCTGCTTATCAAGCCGATGATCTGGATGCCTATGACTCTGATTGTGATGAACTCAATCTAGCCAAGATTGCTCTCATGGCCAATCTCTCACGGAAAGGCTCAGATGCTCTCACTAAGGTACACAATCAAGATAATCTGAACTACGACATATTCAATCAAAGTGAGCAGATAATGACGTCTTCTGAACAGTCCAATGATGTGAGTCAGACAGAAACTGATATAACCAGTGATAGCAATATTTTCCTTATTTCTCAGTATCATGAGTGAACACAACTGGAAACTTGTCCAGAATTCTAACTCTTCTTCTCAACAAGATGTCCTGATATTGTCTATGTTTGACCAATTAACTACCCAAGTGACGCATTGCACCACTGTTAATAAAGCTTTGACTACCGAGCTTGACAGATATAAAGAAGAGGTTAAAGATTTGAAAGAAAAACAAAATGCTTAATGTACTCCACACCTAGCATGTACTACGATTACGATGAACATTGTTAAGCGGGTGTTTTAGTGATAATGAAAAATCTCAAACGTGTAAATATTTTGGATATTTATATCAAAACACTTTGATTGAAGTTTTTCAATGTTTTTGGAAGGATCTGATGAAATACCCAAAAGGACTGGTACCATGTGCTTAAATATTTATGAAGTTATAAGGCGGTTAGGCTTGGTTTTAGATCCCATGATTCAGCCAGAACCGGAGAGGGATCCTACCCAGGGATATCCACTAGTTAGTGTAGAAGTCCTTAGGTATGATTAAAAAGGAGAAAAAGTGAGAATAGGGAATAATGCCGACTGAGATGGAGCTAACACTGGAACAAACCCAACAAGGTGTTAGTTATGAAGTCTCGGTAAGCATTGAAGGGGTTGAAGAATGAAAAAGAAATGTAAGGATAAAGGGTGAAAATAAAGAAGCCCTCCATACACTTAGGCAGAAACCGGGTCAATACATATGCTGTCAGAAACACTCAGGTGTTGTCTGACATTGAAGACAGTCATGGACCCAGTGACGCTAAGCACAAACCCCTCCCAGCTACTCAAAGTCAGAAAGACTTTGTTTCAAAACTCACGGAGATACACTCATTTCTATTGAATGTATCCATCTGACGTTTAGTTTGATATGAAATGGTGGCAACTCAGCTCCAGCCACTCCGATCACTAAAAATCAAAAAGTGCACTATTGAGTCTAGAGGCAAAAGAGATCATCCATAAAATTCATTAGGACACTTGTCAAATTATTTTTACTTGCTGTAAGGTCACACAATCGTGAATTACAAGATAAATTTTATGAGTCCTTCGCATTATTTCTTGTGATTTTGCCAAGAACATAAGAGTGAATCATTCACAATGAAGATGGAAATCCTGCTTGAGCCAACATCAAACAAGCTCATGGTATCGGTAACTTGTGAGCATTCTTTAAGAATCAAAACTTGTGGACAACTGAAAGAAAACGATGGTGCAGATTCTTTAAGAATCAACTTGTTCTAGGAAATGGATCATCGATTGTTAAGAATTTTTGAAAGATAAACACTCTCGGCGTGTCACAAATAATAATTTTGTAGTGATACCACGATTGATTTTTTAATCAATTTTCTATATCAATCGGTGAGTAGTAATCGCTGGTTCTACTTTTTATAGTCGCTGTCTGTGCTTGGACGTTGCCGATAATGAGAAACATGCTGAGTACGATGAATCTAATACTTATGTGTTAGAAAGGATTCATTACTTCAGCTGGAAATCCTGTCAAGAAGATTCTTCTTAAATTGAATCTATCTGATCACAGGTCGATCCTCACGGATCTGAAGGTTTCTCCAACCAAACCTGGGCGAATGACAAAGCCATATTCGTCCCCCTGCTTTATTGTTAACTGTTTTATGCAGGTTAATTAAAATGGTGGTGGAGGTCCCTGATTCCAGCTGGCTCACAAGATCCATAGCCACATGCTCATACCCGACCGACAAACATAAAGACATCATGAAAGCTCAAGTACATGTTTCAAGACTTCCGCTACTCAGATCCACACTTCTTTTCTAGAAGTGTCGAAAGTGTTTGAAAGTTTTAAAGATTTTCAGAAGATGCAACAATAAGCTTTCAAAAGAATTGTATGAAGCATGTGGTACAGAAGTCGCAGTCACAAGGTGCAAATGTTTCAGATGGCAAAGAGATTGTGCTTGGTTGATGATCTCAAAATGCTCAAGATCACAATGTCAAATACAAGTTCAAGGAACAAGCTCAATCCAAGAAGTCAATGATCACTACAACATATTCACAAGAGAAAGTCTGAGTGCGAGCTAAGACTAATGATTAAAGCATAGTATGCTAGGTTTAAGTATTTAAATTGGACGTGACATCCCTTAGGGGGAGATTGTTGGGAAACAAGAAAGTGTCGGGGTTCATTCCAAAGTGGTAACATGTTTAGCTCGTAGATTGTTATTCATGATTAGATTAGTAATCTAGTGCGGCCCAAGGCCCATGGAGCCCAATTAGCCATGGCCCGGCC
Organism: Tanacetum coccineum; assembly: GCA_026074375.1. Lineage (NCBI taxonomy): Eukaryota > Viridiplantae > Streptophyta > Magnoliopsida > Asterales > Asteraceae > Tanacetum > Tanacetum coccineum. The sequence continues at coordinate 7,089 of BQNB010048677.1, forward strand.
TCCATTAGAACTATATAAGTCCTCTCTAGTTTTGGAGAGGGTTGGTTGTCCATTTCATTACATTTCATTTATACAGTCATACATTTTTCCATCCAATTTCTCTATAACATCACCAACCCAAATCTCACTCTTTTCTTTGGTTTGATATTAGATTACTAGTATTCTCATAAGTTTTCGTTATACTGTGATGCCTTGAATACAAAAAATGATGATTTCGTTAGTCTAAACGGTAAGCTAACTCCCCTTTTTTATATAATTTTATATCACCTATAGTTTTAATCTCATAAAGTTAAGTCCTATTTTGCAAAATGTGATTCACGTTTTGGCTCAATCAATCGATGTTGAATCCTTTTATTTTAAGACGGATTGTAATTGAATTAATTTTATTTTACTTGCTTTTTTGTAAGTTAAA
>BQNB010048677.1:12500-42441 GCA_026074375.1 Tanacetum coccineum
CAACTAAGCTCACTATTCTAAAGGCAAAGATAGGTCAATATTTGTGATCCTATGATTCTAGATATATAAATTGCAATATGGAGAGCTATCCCAGACTCTTAGCCTACGCCCAAACAACACCGAAGTTGCAGCGCATTAAATATGTAGGACTAGACCCAGTTGAATGATAGGTCGCATACTTAAGCACGTAAACAAATATAAATTGATAAACATAAATCCCAATTGAGTTTTGGGTCGTTCTATATATATAGGGTCTGATAGTCGGTCCAATACGGCGTATCCAAAGGGTTGGATACGGCGTATTGGATACTTGGAGTAAGGACCACGTTTACGCCTTAAAAAATGACTTCTGGAAGATTCTGACCCCGATACGGCGTATCCAAGGAGTTGGATACGGCGTATCCATTTTTGGCCAGACTTATGCGATTTTGTTTTCTTCGTAAAATACAAACCGTAATGAATTGGAAGTCGTGCCACCTATCGTTGGAATCGTCTTTGAGTCTACTTTCATTTAGTTAAACTTCCAAAGGGTGAAAGGTGGTTGATTTTCATTATTGGATAAAAGAGTGCCCACGTATCATTTTTGGTTCTACTCAATATTGCGCGCCACTCATAAATGCTTCCATATAACTTCACGAATCTTCTACACATATCAATACGGCGTATGAGTCTATTGGATATGGCACATGCATGTCTGTACTTGTGGTCTTCTTTTGTGAAATCTGGCGCAGATACGCCGTATCTTCTTGATGGATACGGCGTATTGGTCTTCAAATCAACATTCTTCAAAATATCTTCAATTAAGCTCCATAATGCACGCCTTTTGCTATCATTCACCAACTACTCCATAATTACTCTAATTTCTCAAATATGAATGATTAAGTATCAACTCTTTACAGTAATTATACAAAATGGGTTAATATCATGGGATAAATGATACAATAAAATAGACGTTATTTGATGTTATCAAATGCACCTGTAGTATTCATGGACTTGATGAATCGCGTGTGCAAGCCGTATCTTGATAAGTTTGTGATTGTATTCATTGATGACATTCTGATTTATTCCAAATAAAAGAAGGAACATAGTAACATTTTGAAAGACTATCCTTGAACTGTCAAAGGGAGTTGAAAAATTATACACTTGTTTTCATAATGTGATTTATGGCTTGACTCTATGCAATATCCTTGTCTATGTGGTTTGATAGTAATTGAGGTTCAAGTTGAACCTCCTGGCGATGATATAAGACCAATAAAAATTAGGCTACACCGACTAACTACGGAGGAGAGACAATTTTTAGGGTTTGGCATTCTATTATTGAAGGTTTTATAAGGAGTTTTCTATAATATCTCTAAACCATTAAAGTAAACTTACCACTATCTCCAGAAAAAATAAGCCGTATTGTGTGGGTCGAATACAAATAGGATCTTTTCAAACAATTTGGATGCTAAAATTATGTAGAGTGCGCCAATATAATCACTAACCCAATAGAAGTCTAAACAATATGTTGTGAATTGTGATGCATCCTAAAATGTAATTGGAGCTGTGATTGATGCAACAGAAAAGGTTATTGCGTACCGCCTCTAGACAGCATGTAGAAGAATGACAGAAAACTAGAAAAACTACCCATTGACTTTGAATTGGGAGTGGTTGGTTATTGCACTTCGACTAATGGAGACATAATTATTTGTATGGCAGATAAGTGTAAACTGTATTCACGCGACCACAAAGTCTACAAAATATTTGGGAATCAAAAAGAGCTAAAAATGAGGCAGCATAGATGGATTGAACTTCTGAGTGATTACGATTGTGTTATTCATTATCACCCAAGAAAGGTGGATGTTTTCGCTGACACGTTGAGTAAGAAGGATAAGGAACTGATACGGGTGCGTGCTTTAGTAGTGACAGTGCATAACAATTTACCCGAACAAATTTGAAATGCACAAGTTGAAGCGTGCAAGAAGGGGAATATTGGAGTCAAAGGATTTTTTTTGGCGAATGAGAGCCATTTGAAGTTAAATCCGATGGTATGAGATGTCTGAAAGGACGAGTATAGTTACCATTATTTAGAGGATTGAGAGACCTAATCATGTTGGAATTTCATAAATCAAAATATTGCATTCATCCTGGATCAAACAAAATGTACCATGATTTGAAGAAGTTATACTGGTGGCCGAATATGAAGGCTGACATTGCGACTTATGTCAGTAAGTGCTTGACTTATGCTAAAGTCAAATCCGAACATCAAAAGCCGTCAGGATTACTACAACAACCTGACATCCTTATTTGGAAGTTGGAGAGAATAACAATGGATTTCATTTCAAGGCTTCAAAGAACATCATCTGGATATGACTCAATTTCGGTCATTATGACTGATTGATTAAATTTGCTCACATAATTCTGATAAATGAGAAGTTTAAAATGGATGAGTTGACTCGATTGTATTTAAAGGAGATTTTTTGTAGGCATGAGGTGCCCGTGTCGATTATTTCGGACCTAGACCCTCGTTTTGCATCCGGATTTTTAGAGATCCCTTCAAATGTCATCAGGGATGAATTTAGATATGAGCACGGCGTATCATCCTCAAACAGATGGTCAAGTGAAGGAACAATACAGACGCTAGAATACATGTTGCGTGATTGACCTTGGTAGTGGCTGGGATAAGCACTTACCTTTGGTTAAACCCTCATATAATATTAGTTATCACACTAGTATTAAAGCCGCACCTTTCGGAGCTCTTTACGGAAGGAAATGTAGATCGCCTGTATGACGGAGTGAGATTGGAGATGTCCAACTCACGGGACCGAAAATGATTCGTGAAACGACGGGAATGATTGTGCAAATCAAGAACCGATTATTGGCTACTCGTAGTAGACAGAAAAGTTATGCGGATGTGAGACGTAAACCTTTGGAGTTCAAAGTGGGTGACAAGGTTATGCTGAAAGTATCACCGTGGAAAGGTGTTGTTCGATTTGGAAAACGTGGGAAATTAAGTCCCCGTTATATTGGACCATTCAAGATTTTATCATGATGGGTCCGGAGGACATTATAAACTGCATTTACCCGAGGCTTCAAGGATATTTGTTGCAATACATTCCATGTTTCGAACTTGAAGAAATGTTTATCGAATGAAGATCTTATTATTCCACTTTACGAAGTAAGGATCGACGAGGAGTTGCATTTCATCGAAGAACCCATCGAAATCATGGATAGAGAAATGAAACAACTTAAGCAAAGTCGGATTCCTATAGTTAAAGTTCGATGGAACTCGAGTCGTGGACCGGAATATACTTGGGAAATGGAGGATCAGATGTGGAAGAAATATCCTCATCTCTTTGATTTCAATAAGAAGCGGATGACAAGATGAATTGATCTTCAGGGACGAAGATCTCTTTTTAGGGGGAAATGATGTGACAATCCGTCAATTTCAAGTCGTTATTTTATTCTCGAGTATTAAATATATTTTTTAATTTTATGTTAAGATATGAACTCACGACTAACCGGGAGAATTAGGGCTTACATTTGTAATTCACGTGACGTTTACAAAGAACCGGCGAATTCTACGTTAAGCATTGACGTTTATATTTTCAAAATGCCATAGAAATATTTGTGTTGCATTCGTTTTTATATTTCGCGCCTCGTACTATTTTTACGTTTTACGAAAAACGACTACAAATAGTACCTTTTAAAATATCAGAATTTGATAATACCCGCATTTACAAATTATGAGGCAAGTTAAACGACTCACCCCACTTATTTATCACCCATAGGGGCGGACACACCAAAGAGCTAGGTGTCCCCTTGGTGTTGAATCTTAAACATGCATAAGACACTTGGCAAATGTTTGCAGTGTTAGGTACTTAAGAGATTTTTTAATAAAAAAAATATGTTTCTAAGTTGTTTTGGTAGTCAAATTGGGTTTATATGTGAAGTTGACTAAAATGTCAAGTGTAAGTCCTTCCTGTATGATTTATCGTCGACATTTAAAATTCTTACTTGTCGTTAATTATTATTTTCGTATATTATTGCGAGAAATATTGATAATCTTATTTTCTGTCGATCCGCGAGTCACGCTTGAACGTTTATGGCGGGACCATTAAAACTGTTTTTTTTAGCTTCATAAATAAATTTTGACGCGGCATCGTTGATGTATTATTTTTGTTAAATATATTTGTCGGACTTCGTCGTCAATGTTCCTTGTCTTGAGCCGGACTCGCATTTTAAAGTGTGCGCATTTAATTAAATGTTTTTAATAAAAGTGTAACAAAAAATAAAAATGGTCTCGGAAGTTTAATCCCGAGCCACGGTAGTTGATTTTTATTTAAGTAAAAAGGTTCATGTGTCAAAAACTAATTTTAGAAAAGAGGAGAGGATTAATTCTTGTCAAAAGTCCAAACTAGTGCAAGAAAGTATATAAGGAAAGTTTACTTTCCTGTTTCCTTTATTTCATGAAAATAAAAACACACACTCCATTTTTATCCTCATCCTCACCACACCACCGACCGTCGGCATCACATGGTCACGGAAAAAGGTGACATGCAATATACGATCCGCTTATATTTTTTAATCCCCATCGAAAAACTAAACAAAACACCTAATATAAATAACACCCATTTCATAAATTTTAAAGATCAAACAAAAATACTACACTAGTAAACATGAATACCTAGTGTAACCCTTCTATTTTGGAGGTGATTTAAAGAGATTTTCAAGAAGATTTTTATACAAGTTGGGGCTAAGATTATACAAGTTAATATAAAGTCTATTAGGTAAAGAAAATGATGATCAAAATTTATTTTAGGTGAAGATCAAGACTAGAGTTGAAGCTTCCATCAATCCTTGTTCTTATTTTGATCATTGTGATCTTTCTACATTTTTTGTGGTAAAAATTTAAAGAGTTCTTGATATGTTTTTTTGATTTCCAAATGTATATGTATATGTATGATATATGATGATCAAGAGTTGAAATTGTCCATGCATGTATAGATCTAGGATGGAAATGGCTAGATTGACTATTGAATCTTGCTAGAAATTATTGAAAATAGTAGGTTGTGATAAACAGTAAGTTTTGGAATTTTGAATAACTTTGAGAGTTGATTTGAGTACTCTAAGTGGTAGACAAAAGTCTTGTGATCATGTAGCAAATTAGATCCTCATTGGAATGTAAAAATTGAGCAAGCTATGACAAATTTACTAAAATATGTTGAATCTGACCTTGCTGGACAGATGGTATAAAAAGTCACACTTATGTATTGTGTTGGTTGAAAAGCTAAAACTATGCGACCTAGATAAAATCATGTAGATTCTAATCTAGTTGGATGGTTAACCATTCCTTATGGTTTGAAAATGGCATCAAAAATGGTAAAAGTGAATTTTCAGCCTAAAATGCTAATTTGACCTTTGTGTAATAATTTGATCCTAAGTATATGTATACTTACAATAAGTCTAAATATAATGTTGGATCTGTAATATACACTCAAATATGAAACTAATGATAAAAATATATCAATTATACCATTTATGGATTATAAATTACGACTATTTACGTAAACATAAAAGTATAAAAAAATTTACGACTAGCCAAACACTATATTTGGTAAGACATTTTTACAACTAAAACCCGAGGTGGTAGGACCCACTTCATGGGAGTTTTTAAAAGTTAACCTACTGGTAATAAGCATATCCCTACCTCGATAACCTAAAAATTTATAATAAGACTCATTTACAAGCTTAAATAGGCCATACGGCCTAATTGGGCCACTAGGCCTAATGTATTAAAATGGACATATTAGACATGGATTTAAGCCCAACCCACTTGGACTTAATTAATGAGCTAATACCTGGTCTTGGGTTAATAATATCAACCTAAACACTTAATGGTCTTGCCTATGGGCCTATTAGGCTTTTGGGGAAAGAATAAAAATGGCAAATAGAATCTAGTGAAAAACGGCAAATAGAAACTAGTGAAAAACCTCGAAAAATCTAAGTGTAAAATAATTAAATCATTGGGTCATGATCATAATATAAAATACATGTATATATACATACTTATTTATTTTACGAGTCATCGTTAATTTTATCAGCTAGAAACCTAAGACCCATTACAATTTGTATAGGTCTCGGTTAATTGACGCGCTTACGCCCGAAGTTCTTATCTATCGATATTCTTTTCTGACATCACCAAGTGAGTCCATAGCCTTGCATTTTAATACTTGAATTGATTTATAAACCCGCGAGGGGGATAGCACGCTTGTTTTTTAAAATTGAACATAAGGGACTTGAATGTATGCTAGTAGCCTTGATTATTATAAGTTGGAATTAACTCGCTAGATAAAAAACCCGTGGAAATCATGAATTGCTAATTGCTGGGAAATGGCATACGCTTATACAAGAAATAGTACTATTTGGAGATTACCACCTGCAATCCGTGACGACTAGCTATCGTCTCGTGTCGGGAAAATGACACTACAGATGCGTTGTATAGAGAATAAGATACACTCATAGCGAGGGTGTATAGTGGGCATTTTTATGAAATGGTAACGTTCGATTTATGAGGCTTATAATAATCCCCCTGCAACGGTGTCTGATCCACATCGTTATATCCTGATGAATATTGAGAAATGATACTTGTGTTTGGACAAAATTTATTATTTATATATATAAACTCTATGGATTCACTCAACATTATTGTTGACGTTTTAGCTTGTTTTATCTCAGGTCCTTAAAGGTAATTCAGCGATGGAGATTTTTGGTTAATGCTTATGGAAAAACAAAATGTTTTGAAGGCCCAATTAAATAAATGTCATTCGAAGAATATTTCAAAAAATGTTGTATGAATTATGAAATGATTTGGGACCTATGATGTACAATTTTATTTCAAATGAATGTATTTAAAAATGTCTCTTTTTGAGTCGTTTTCTTTCAACGCTGAAGTTAAACAAAACATGACTCTTTTAGAAGTAACACAAATGCTCATATTCTGCTCCATAATAGAGGTTCACAAAATTATATCTCCTGATATTGCCCCTATTTTATTACAAGGTGATGCTAGGCGTGCAAAATTTTCACGATACAGTTTCTTGAAAGAATAGCCAAGTTTTGTTGAAGACTTTCAAATCCCTCTTGCACAAAGGAGGTGATGGAAATCTCTAGATAAGCAAAGTCTTTAGAACTTGAAAATAGCTTTGTTGATTGTTCCTCGAATCTCCAAACTGAGGCTTGATCGTACGAAGGAAAAACACTCAAAAAACTATAATCATTAAAAAGGAAAATGAATTGCTAAACTTTGGGATACAATGATTGGTTCGAGCCGCTGCTATCCGCAGGACGCAGTAGTCTGTTGTTAAGCTTGAACAGAGAGCCAAATCCATCTTGGAAAAAAAAAATTGTATGGTGAGAAGAAGAGGGTTTAAGTTCTTTTAGCCTGAGTTAGAATTGAATTATGTAGTTGATATTTTTTAGATTTACAAGGAAAGTAATGAAAGTTAGTCTTGGTTTTAATTAAGATTTAGCAGAATGACTTAGTCTTTTATGTGTAATCTATTTGTATATTATTTTAATTCGTTTATTTGGTGATTAGTGGCTATTTGAGCCTATCTTAGTAAATATTGATAATTTTTATTCTATTATAAATTTTCTCAGTAATTTATACATTCTAGCAAATAACGCAAAATCTTTACAGCAAAGCAAAACAAGACAATAAGCTAACATAGACAACAGTACAAAAAAAAGCGAACGTTTTTACTAAAGCCTCGGTTTGGGAGATCTTAGGTAGGGTTGTGTGTTTCTTAACGAAAGAAACCAAGCATAAAGAAGCCAACACACCATCAAGCCTCCACATTCCCCATCCCCCCATCTCCCCAGGTGCTAAAGTGTAGTTATTTAGTTGCTACTGCTCACCCCCCCCCCCCCCCCACCCCCCCCACCCAGCCCCGCCCCAACCCTCACCAACCCCCTCAAACTTACTTGAATCACCTATTGAATCAGGAAGGTTAGTAGGAGAGAGACAAAAAAAATTATGGACATTAGAAATAGTATTGTTATCATAGTGGTACCCCCCCCCCAGTTAAGTGTGTTAATTAATTGAACGGTCGAATTGCGTGAAATTACGGCACTCTTCTTTAAGACACTTACATAAATCGATTCGGACTCACATCACATCTCAAGGGGGCAATGCCAAACTTCATAACCTCATTTATGAAAATGCTAAGTTAAGAGCCCAGATATTTAAGAATACTTCTGATTTCATAAAACCCCAACACACTCTTAGGGACAGTTGACTCTCAGGTTGATTCTATACACCAAGCCTTAGTGTTGTAAACTTCCTGTTCCTAAGAAGCTTAGGTGCATGCATCGATTCGTCACACTCTTGTTGTACCTCAACCTAAAGAACTCAATGTTGTGAAACATAGTAATGTGATTGCCCCTAGAATGTTTAAAATCGATCCATCTCAAACTTCTAGGGTAGATCTAGTGCCCAACAACCAATCTAGTGCAAGCATTAGGACAAATCCATTCACTAATTCTCTGCACCATGTCACATCTAAGGAAAATGTGAGTTCTAACACGGTTAATTCATCTTCTACAGGATTAGTGCACACTGCTAGAACCAGAAGGCCTCAACCTAAAGGCAACACAAGGAATGATAGGGTCCCTTCTGCATCTAGGGGTAGTAAAGCCAAGAAAAATGTAATAGTAGAAGACCACCGTAGGAATTTATCGCTTTCCAAGAATCAGAAAACCATATCATCTGAATGTAATAACATTAAGCTTGCTATTCGGAATGATAACTCTGAAATTGTTTGTGGTACTTGTAAGTAATGTTTTATTTCTACAGCTTAATTCATGAGGCATGATGTCTGCCTTCTTTTGTGAATGCATTGAATTCTCGTGCAAATAAACTGGTGCTTTTAGAGCTGCTGTTTTGTTTTTTGTGCTAAGTATCCCCCTAGTGCAAATCAAAAGAGACATTAGACACAAGTTTGGAAACCAAAACAAGTAGGGTCCAAAGAAAGACTTGCAACACCTAAGCCTAGACTACCTAGATTTAGCCTTAAGGGACACCCCACTGGAAGCAAGTCAAGTTTTGACCTAGGAAAATTAGTTGCTCTAATGAAATATTGCCCTAATGATGTGATAATAATGACTTTTGTCCTTTATACCCTCACGGAACCCCATAAGGGAAAAACGGTTTCCAAATTCAACTGTGTTTCTTGGCAGGTTGTCTAAATTTGTCTGTGGTGCGTCGACTCGGGTTGTTCCAAGCATATGATCGGGAACATCAAGCTTGGTGTTCTCATCACTTTGTGTGAAGTTTTTGGGAACTGTTCGCTTTGGGAACGACCACATTGCTGCAATTCTGGGATATGGTGATCTTAAATGGGGAAATATTACGATCGCCTGGGTTTACTTCGTTGAAGGTTTAGGCTACAATCGATTTTCAGTTGGTCAATTTTGTGATGCTGATTTAGAGGTCGCCTTCAGGAGGAACACTTGCTTCATTAGAGATCTGGATGGTGTTGACTTGCTCAAAGGAAACCGTACTACAAATCTCTATACCATCAATCTCATGGCCCGTGCCACTCCTACAAAGTCATGGTTATGGCATTAACGATTATCCCACCTCAACTTCAACACCATCAACGACCTTGCCAAAAATGATCTCGTCTCCGGTTTACCAAAGTTTAAATATGCTAAAGAACATCTTTGCCCCTCTTGTGAGCAAGGAAAAAGCAAAAGAGCCTCTCACCCACCCAAACCAGTTTCGCACTCAAAGCAGCGGCTTCATCTGCTTCATATTGATTTGTGTGGTCCAATGCGAGTTGCAAGCATTAATGGTAAACGGTATATTCTAGTGATAGTAGACGACTACTCTCGATACACTTAGGTTCATTTTCTCATAACAAAGGGTGAAACACCCGAAGTAATTAAGAATTTCTTGAAGAATATTTATGTCCGTCTTCAAGCCCCTATTATCATTGTTCGTACTGACAATGTAACTGAATTCAAAAATCACGCACTTAAGGAATATTTTGATAGTGTTGGCATCACACATGAAACATCTGCTGCAAAAACTCCTCAGCAAAATGGAGTCGTTGAGCGCGGAAATCGTACGTTGGTTGAAGCTGCCAGAATTATGTTGATCTTATCTCATGCTCCGTTGTTCCTATGGGCTGAAGCAATTGCTACTGCGTGTTACACTCAAAATCGTTCAATAAATCACCGACGTTTCAACAAGACACCGTACGAGCTTATTCAAGGCAGAAAACCGGATATCTCTTACCTTCCAGTTTTTTAGGGCTCTCTGTTATCCGAAGAATGATCGTGAAGATATCAGTAAACTTGGTGCAAAAGGCTTAGCGGGGTTATGAAATGGATGATGAAAGGGGGAAGGGAGTAAACGATGCCGACGGATTGGCTTCTTCATTGGATATTCTGCTAATTCTGTTGCTTACAGAGTGTATAACTGGAGGACAAAGAAAATCATAGAGACGATGAACGTTATGTTTGATGAGCTTTTAGCAATGGCTTTTGAACAAAACAGTTCAAAACCCGGTCTCCAAAGTCTGACTTCTGGACAAATCAGTTCCGGACTCTAATTAACCTATGCTCCGTCAACAATTACACCTCAACAACCAAGTGAACGTAATTTGGATATTCTATTTGAACCATTGCATAATGAATATATTGGTGGTCAACCGTTAGAAGCACCAAGAACCGTTCCTGTTGCTCCTATAATACATAATCTTCAAGCTCCAACTGCATCTATGACAATTTAAGATTCTGCACCAACACCAACAAATTCCTCAAATACTCGAAACTCTTTACACAATGTTGATGAGAAATCACAACAACATGCTCTGCATCAAGGGAATCATACTCCACTGCCAACTGCATCTGCTGTTGATAATGTTCCGAATGCCGTGTTCGAGGGAGATTTATTTGTAAATCCTTTTGCCACACCTTCCACTGAGTCTGCTAAATCTCCTACTCAAAATGTGGATCACCTTCAAACATGCCATCATATTTATCAACCGTACCCCATGATTATCAATGGAATAGGATCATCCCTTAGAGTAGTAATAGGAGAACTTTCGGACGGTATTTTGACAAGGGTCAATCATATTGAAACTGATGGTGAATGTGCATCTACGCATTTAACCTCCCACCGTCAGGCATTATGGAACCAAAAACCGTCAAAGAAGCTTTGACCGACCTTGCTTGGATTGAATCCATGCAAGAAGAACTTCATTAAATCATAAGGCTTGATGTATGGGAACTAGTTCCGTCACCGGATGGCATCAAACCCCTTACTCTGAAATGGTTATTCAAAAACAAGCATGATGAAGAAAACACGGTCATTCGCAACAAGACTCGTCTAGTTGTGAGGGGGTATCGACAAGAGGAAGGTATATGGACTTTGAAGAATCGGTTTCGCTCCAGTCGCTCGGATGGAAAGCTATCAGGATATTCTTGGCATATTTGCACACAAAAGGATTCACTGTGTATCAAATGGGATTGAACAAAACTGCCTTTCTGCTATGGCTTACATTAAAGAAGACATGTACGTGTGTCAAACTGAAGGTTTCATTGATGCCGATCATCCAAGCCATGTCTACAAACTCAAAAAGGAATTATATGGGTTAAAGCAAGCGCCGAGAGCATGGTACGACGAGCTGTCTACATTTCTACTCCAAAACGGATTCTCCAAAGGCATCATTGATCCAACGTTGTTTACCAGACGCTTTAACGACGACGTCTTTGTGGTACAAGTCTATGTAGATGACATTATCTTTGGCTCAACAAACTCTAGATATGCCACCCTATTCTCTGACCTAATGAAAAGCCGCTTCAAAATGTCGATGATGGGGGAAATGACGTTTTTCCTTGGTTTACAGGTTAACCAATCCCCCAGTAGTATATTCATAAACCAGTCTAACTACGTGAATGAAATCCTTAAGGGAACTTATTGGGGGTGGGGATTTTGAAACATTGTGATTCCGTGGTACTCCAATGGATATCTCAAAGGCAAGCTTTGATCCTCTTTAAAACAAGATCGGAACTCTAGTTGATGCAAGAAACGAAATATCTTTAGCTTGATTGTGCCCTTATGTTACCTTACTGTCAAGCAGACAAGGACATTGTTACCTGATACTTGTGTTGTGCTGAGATACCAAGCTAGCCATACCGAAAAATAGACTCAAAGAGGTTAAAAGGATCTTTTGTTATCTCCGGGGAACTGGTATGTGCTTAAATATACATACCTTTGACCTAATAAAATGTGCTTAAAAGACTAAAAACATACTAAAAATACATTGTATTTGTGTGTTTTGCATTTATATTGTGCAGGAAACGGATATCAACAAAAAGGACAAAGACGAAGCCAAAACGGACAAAACCGAGCACGGAATGGAAAGAGCGTACCAAAGTCAAAGTCAAAGTCAACCATACAGTCAACCAAGTCAATGTCAAAAGTCAAAAGCCGAAGCCGAAACCAAAGAAATACTTAATGGGGCAACCCGCACCCATCTAATGGGCCGGGACAGCCCATTAAGCATTTATATCAAAAATTATATAAGCCTTAAAAGCTAAAAACCCAAATCCATTTACATGGCCCGAATTACCTTTTCTATACTAATCTGGCCCAATTCAACTTAACTGAGGCCCAAAACCATTTAACCCCGTTAACCCATAACACCCTTAACCCTTTTGCATCAATAGTCCTTATGGACTAACATTGCAAGTCCCAAGGACCACCCATGCAAACACCCTATACAAACTAAGGGACCTAAACTGTCAACTCCCACAAACTTTAACCCAGTCAATAACCAAACCATCTTCTCGCCAACCCCCATTAACACTATTCATCTGTCACTATCTTCACCTCGACCTCTCCCCTGCATCTAAACAAACCAAAGTCACACCCCCCTCTTAACCTCACTTCCACCTTGGCAATCCTATGAAACCCCATTGGCTTAAGGAATGATGACAAGAAATCAAGGGACAAGATCATTCGGATTAGGCTCCAAGGCAATTCAATGGCTGGGATTTGTTCAAAGAAGCACAAGCAAGGGTTTTGAAGGGTTTTCACACACAAAGAAAGCACAAAATGGAAGAAGACAGGAAGACCAAGATTTTGAAGACTTTTCTATAAATAGGGCCTCATTGTAAGCCTTTGGGCATCGAGTTTTTTTAGCTTTTAGTTTTTTAGCTTATATCTAAAGTCTTTTTTAAAGCTTATTGTACTGTTTTATTCAAGATTTAATGAAATTTAAGTTTTTTATGTTAATCTGTTTTTTTAGTTAATGCATTATATGTTTTGAAAATTGTTTGCTTAAACTCACAAAAGCTCTTTTTACCTTGTACCTAAGCTGTTTACTTAAACTAATCAAGCTTTTCCATAGCTTGAAGAGTTTAAGCCTTTTTATTTGTTATATAACTCACGGTACGAGTTATATAAGGGTTTATTTTTATATGTAATATATAAAGAATATATTACACACGTTGCGTTACTTTTCAAATTATTTATTTAACCAACCACCAAACCATTACAACTTTAAATCTAAATCTTTTATCAATGTGTCGCGTTGACATAGCTATCCATCGGGAAACCTAAATTCATTATCCTAGGCTAGTGGGACTTAGCCGTTAAGATTGGTTGCAACTTCTTGATCGAGCCGCTTCGTCTTCCGATCGTGTGGTGCATATTAGATGCCTATCTGTCAATCGTTCTTCATCATCAATGTGAGTTCATAACCTCGCTTTTTAATATTTTGAATGTTCTATAAACCCGAGGGGGATACATGCTTGTCTACAAACTCTTTTACTTACTTGGTTATCTTATAACAACGTGATTGTTTTTAAAGGATATTGTGAGTTTATAGCCCTACGTTTTACATGTTTTATATATATATTTGCGGTGAGAACATGCTTGTTTACAAATACATTTACATGATTGTTTACAAATTGGTTTACATACTCATTTACATAGCTCGCTATGGGATACATTACTTGACTTCATTTTTAGTCACGAATGCATATTTTAGTTTTGAAAAAGGATTATGGATTAGTTTAAGCGGATTGAACTGATGACAAAAATGGTATTGCCCGGGTGTTCTTGGAGGGGACACCGGTAACAGGAGTACATATTTTTACTTTACTGCCCGGGTGTTCTTGGAGGGGACACCGGTAACGGGAGTATATATTCTTTAAATCACTGTCCGGGTGTTCTTGGAGGGGACACCTGTGATGGGTATATATAAGTCTACGTCACAGCGTCATGAACTGTAAAACCTTGGACGGGTACGAGCGGATCTGTTATGAAATAGATCTATCTCGGTGTTGTGGATCCTGGTTCGGCCAGTTGATTAGCTATCGCGTGGTAATTGAACGTAGTTTTTGAGTATAGTACCACGGGCTAAGAAGTTATAGCGTAGATGTTCACGCGAATGATATAAAAATCAGATCTATTCGGATTGTCAATCCCGTTCCGGGTGATTAGCTATCCATTAGGGTAAACCGAAGTGATAACCTGTCGGATTACGAATTGGTTGGGACTACCAGGGCCCCCAACAAATGACACATGAATTTTTACTGATTATTGGAGATCGGTATTCATGAACTTTAGAAGTAATTGAATCAATTGTTTTATACTCACATGGACATATTTTACTGTTGGCCTTAAATAAGTGGTATACATACTTGAAATTTTTTGGCTGATCATTAAATTTGGGTTCATGCATTCTTTATAAATATTTGGGATAAGATTGGTACTTTGGTGTGACATTTAAATTGATCATGCTTTCTTTTTAAATCTTTTGTATAAGAAGATTTGGTACTTTTGGTGACATAAAATGTGTTCGTGCATGTCTTTATAAATCTTTGGGATTTTTACATTAGGTACTGTGATGACATCAAGTGGACAAACTACATTCATTTGAATACTCTACATATCATATTTAAATAAACTGGTGAACTCGCCCAACAACGTTTATGATGTGACCGGATCGTTAAGATGGTTTTTCTCAAGTTGATATAGTATACTTTGGCGCCTTACATTGAAGTGATGGGTCTATACAATCAAGTCTTTTTTGGGTGATGCAGAATTATGGGACAATTGTTTATCAAGATTTCATGGAAATCTACAGTTTATCGCTTTCAAAGACACAATTAGAGGGCGTTATCTTGTATCTAGCGCCGTGTTATTATGGAAGTAGAACCCAATAAGTGGTATTCGCTGCGTTGCCTCGTTTGATTTTTTGTGGGGGGTGTACAGATCTGTATAGAGCACTGGTTATAGAGAACTAGGTTGCAGTATTTTACCTAAGACTAATAACCGTTTTTTACAAACATTGCCCATCACATTCCAACATTTTCAAAGTCAAATAATTGCATACACACTATGCTTATGTGCTTACCAATCGGCACTTGTTATGCGATTTAAAATGCTATACGTGACATAATATATATAATATATATATTATGCTTGCATTCCTTTCGCGTCTATATCGTACGCTTATTTATATAGAGTCTATATTATATAAATTCACAGATCTATTCTAAGACATTGTGAGTTGCGCAATGGTATCATTTACGCCTAAGACATTGTGAGTTGCACAATGGTCTCATTTTACTTTTTAGACATTGTAAGTTAAACAATGGCTCTAAAAATATTTGTTTTGGACTTTATACAGTATCGTATTACACGAAAGCCATCATAATATTGTTCACATGGAATTATGTATGAACATCTAAGTTATATAACATACGTCTTTTGTGTATGAGGCGGGCTGTTATATTATGAGGAATTGATTATCGGATTATTGTTATGTTAACAAAAACCAGTCAACTGTTCTGCTTTTACATAGGATATCCTTATATATATCTACGTTATTACAAGTCTGGTGTCTAATGGGCTCTGGGGACTTGTAATAGGAGAGATTTATTAGGTAATTACTATGTCTGACTCTTCTAAAGCCTATCTACCTTTTATTTACTCTATCGTGATAGTACTCATACTAAACTATCTTAACTCTATTTCGAGTCGCTGGGTAGTATTACTCTCTCCGCAGTACTCAAAGACGTGTTTTGAACATCGTCTATACTCATTAGAGAGCAAATTGCTGTCGTCATGTCTCATCAGCACCTTGGAAGGGTTTATGGGAGTACGATATTGCAGCGGGAATTATTAAGGTAGATGATTTATAATGTATTTATTTGAAAGGATTGGGACGCCCTTTCAGTTAAATAAAGAAATTCCCTCAGAGATGCTGCACCCCCCCCCCCGAACCATAAGTTATCATATTCTTCTCTTTACATAAAATTAGGACGCTTCCTGTATGTAAGTAATGGAGATTATAAATGAGGTGGGTTGAATGGTATCCGATATGAGAGAGTATGAACTGAGCCGTATGATCAGCGGGAATTCGTTTTTTTTCTTAAAAAAGGCCTAGAGACAAAAATCGTGTTTACCACTCAGCACGCTCTTCAAGGTCTCCACTTGAGCTTACTTATCTCTATTATTGATTTTGTCAGTCACCTTTTTCCGTTAATATAATTACTGATCGAGAACTGTGCCGTCGTGGAAACTAACAGACTGTGCACACTTGAAACGAATGAGTTGATTCATTGAAATAAGCTCAAACTGGGTACAAATATTCATATCGACCGTTGCTTACGGTTATTGTCGTTACGATGGGTTGTGTTGTAGGGTCCTGGAGGGGTCAGAGTGTACGAAACTTTATCAACTATAGTGATGAAAAAATCCTTAACAAGGATAAGCATATGTTGATATAGTATTCAGCTCATGAATTACTTCATTTGCAGGACATATAAAAAATACACGAAACTTTTAAGTCTTGATACTATTTAAGTAATGCCAAGTAAGTAGAGGCTAACTTGTACTATCATAAGCACATGATGTGATATCTTTGAACCACTTTAGGTAGCTCGAAACGAGGACTCGTCCTTGGACATTTAGATAACTAATATTCAAACAAGTACTCACGCGTCTCACCCCTTCTTCTTGAGGTTTCACTATAATGAGTATTTTCCCTTTAAGCTCGGTTATACCTAGTCATAAGATCTGTAATGATATATTTTGATGATATTATTTTGACGGATTAATTTATCCTGGACAAAACTATGTTAACGTATGGTCTGAATTGATGAATGTAGAGAGAACACTGAATTTTTGTGAATCAAGTTTTCAGCGTCTTGTTTAGAACGAATGTTATTTAAACCTTAAGTCTTTCCTTGGTCACAAATCGGATACAGTACTTAATCTCGGAGCGAGATTTCTTTAAGGGGTTAGGTAACTGTAACATACGAGAATTTTTGAAATTTATTAAAGACTATTTAATCTTTGACTTTTTCGAGTCCGATTGACTTTTGTACTTTTGGTCTTTTATTCGTCTTGTTAAAAACAAGTTACCGCTATGATCGAGGTTAT
Source organism: Tanacetum coccineum (assembly GCA_026074375.1). Classification (NCBI taxonomy): domain Eukaryota; kingdom Viridiplantae; phylum Streptophyta; class Magnoliopsida; order Asterales; family Asteraceae; genus Tanacetum; species Tanacetum coccineum. The sequence goes on from BQNB010048677.1 coordinate 29,950, forward strand.
ATAATTTTCGGAACTCATATTTACAAATAAATAAATATTCATTTATTTAATTATATTTCCCAAGTGGAAGTTATTTTAACTTATTTGGCTTGAAAACGAAAAAAATATATATTAATTAATAGTTGACGTATCAAACACGAACCACTTAATCATGTTTTCATAACTCGGACTCTAAAGCTATGTTTGGATAGTAAAACGGACATTTCTACTGACCAGCACAAACTCACTAAATATTCTTTGACAACATTCTAGTTTTGTCGAGACCCGATAATATTCAGAAGGTGCACTGAAATGCTCGCAAGATTTTTGAAAACACAAAAATAATTATAATTATTATTTAATTGATTATCAAGAGATTTATCTAGAAACTAATAATATTCTAATAAAATTACTTAGCAACTCGTATTAAAAGCGTTTGTTGAAAACGCGAATATTCGAGTTGAAATTCATTTTTTTCTTTTTTTTTTCGGACAAGGCGTAACCGGATCACCCTGTAATAAATAACGAATATATTTTATAAATGTTATAAAAATATTTATGAAATACTATCAAATGAATACTCATTTTTATCAGAAAAATAATTTAGAAAACAATGGCGCAAGTTTCGAGATTTGAATCATCCGTTAAGTCGCTCAAAACGAGTCCCGAACCGATAGTTATCAAAAACTATATAAAAATTTACAAAAACTCACCCCAATTATTTATAACTTTTTCTACTTGGTTTTAAAACTTTTAATCATATATATAAAAGTTCTCTTTTTTTTTTTATTTTATATATACAACACACACACATCATAATACCTCACTCCTCTTTCTCTCTCCACATTTTCCTCGAACGTCCACCTCCGATATTTTCCGGCGGGATTCCGGCCTACCCCCACCTCGCCGCCGCGCCGGAAAGACTTTTCCGGGGGACTTTTCCCGGCCGATCCCCACAAAGGTTTCTCACCGCACGGATCCTACTCGATCCCCATCATCACTCTCCTACCGCGCCTTCCCCCCCCTCCACCTCGGTTGTTCAGCGCGTCACCCACCACGTCGCTTGCACATCATATCACGCACACCAAACACCACGCCTACACTTCATGGCACCACGAAAAGGGTGCGTGTGGTTTTATTAAAAACCAACAGAGGTGCGTAGGTTGGCATAGCACCAAGAAAGGGTGCGTTGGGTTTTGCGACAGCAACAAGGGTGCGTGTGGATTTGTTATAAGAACCAAAGATGGCGAGTTGGGTTGGTTATGAATAAAAGGGGTGGTGGGGGGGTGGGGGGGGGGGGGTGGGGGGGGGGGGGGGGGGGGGGGGGGGGGGGGGGGGGGGCGGGGGGGGGGTGGGGGGGGGAGGGGGGGGGGGGGGGGGGTGGGGGGGGTGGGTGTGGGATGTGGGGGGGAGGGGGGGGGGGGGGGGGGGGCGAGGCGAGGGGGGGGGGGTGAGGGGGGTGGGGGTGGGGGGTGGGGGGGTGGGGGGGGGTGGGTGGGGGGGGGGGGGGGGGGGGGGGGGGGGGGTGGGGGGGGGGGGGCTGTCGGTTTAAAGTTATAACAACAAGGCGGTGTTCGTTTGGTTTGTTGTTTCGCAAACTAGGGTGCGTTGGGTTGTGGCAGCCAACACTAAGGGCGGGTTTGGCTGTGGAAACCAACCTGGGTGCGATTGGTTCTTAGCCGCACCACTTAGGGTGCTTTTGGCATAATAGAAAACGTAAGGGGTGTTTGTTTTGGTCCGTTGGTCAGCCGCGCACAAGGGTGCGTTTGGCTGTCTCAGCCACGCACAATGGTGCGTTCGTTTTGTGGTTTCCACCAGCGAGGGTGTGTTTGGATGGTTTCGAACCAGCGAGGGTGAGTTTGGTGTGAATGTCAGAAACCCGCATTAAGGTGCGGATTGTTTGTTTAGCAGCCAAAGGGGTGCGTTGTTTGGTCAGCAGTAAGGTTGAAAGGGCTTGGTTTCTGCGTTTTGGGTGGGTTTCACCACACCAGGGTGCGTTTGGCCGTTCGGGTCAGCCTAGGGGGTGTTTGGTTTCATGGGTTCAACAACTAGGGTGCGTTTTGGCATAATTGGGACAGCGGATAGGGGGCAATTTGGTTGGGGGTTTAACAGCGCAAAGGGCAATTGTTTGGGTTTCCAAGGGGTGTTTGGTTAGGTATAACTGCGGAAGGGTGTTCTGGGAGTCCAAAAGGTGCGTTGGATTTCGGTTTAGAAAAAGTTTACGTTTTGGTTATATTATTAAAGGGTGGTTTGATTGCATATGAGACGGACACAAGAAAAAATAACATAATGTTTTGAAAAATATTAATAACCGGATATATATTAAAATAAATGGTAGGTTAATGGTTAATTAAAAATTATTATAATTATTATTTTTGGTTGGGGTGTAATATATTTATAGTATATATTTATTATATATATATATATAATATATATTTAAAACACGAGAATATTGAAACACGTTTAATTTGGAAAGTGGAAAAACATTAAGCTTTACGAATATTGAAAACTAAGTGTTAGGAATGCGGGAATGTTTTTTGTAAAGGGAAAGTATGACAAAATTTATTTAAAAATTTATATCTTTAGCAAATGATTTAATAAAGACTTTATTATATTTTAGAAACGAAAATAATAGGAGACAAGTTAGATTTTAAAGAGAATAACTTGTATTATACAATAACTTGACCAATGAACGAAAACTATACTTTTACATTGAGACAACTGTTTTAGACATGACCTGTCGAAGAAACAAAACATAATTTATAAAATATTATTTTATATTTTATAATGGTTATAAACTGTTACAAACATGGTTTGATTAATTCATAACGTTAAGACATGTGTCAACCTTTATACAAAGCCTTTTCAATAATTAAATGATTGTCAAACTAATTGGTTTAATTAATTATTCACACTTATTATATAATTTCTGCAAAAAAATATTATATATTTTCATTTAATCTTAGGATTGTTTTTTATTTGTTATATAACTCACCGGTTCGAGGTTATATAAGGGTTTATTTATTTATGTTATATATTATAAAAAAACTAGAATATATTACACACGTTGCGTTACTTTTCAAATTATTTAATTTAAGATCCAACACCAACATTACAACTTTTAAATCTAACTCTGTTTATCAATGTGTCGCATGTTGACATAGTATCCATCGGGAAACCTCAAATTCCATTATTTAGGTAGTGGGATTATAGCGTTAACGATTAGTTGAACTTCTTGATCGAAGGGTCGCTTCGTCTTTGATCGTTCCTGTGGAGTTATTATTAGATGCTATCTCGGTCTAATCGTTTCAAATCATCAATGTGAGTTCATAACCTCGCTTTTCAATATTTTGAATGTTATATTAACCCGGGAGGGGGTTTACATAGCTTGATCTACAAACTCTTTTACTAACTTAGGTTATATTATAACGAAGTGATTGTTTTTTTAAAGATATTATGAGTTATAGCCCTACGTTTTACAGGTTTTATATATATTTTTGGGGATTGAGAACATGGCTTGTTTAAAATAATTTTACTGATTGTTTACAAATTGGTTTACATAATCTATTTTTATAGCTCGCTTATGGGATTTTTGTATTACTTGATTCATTTTTGATCACGGAATGCATTTTTAGTTTGACAAAGGATTTACGGATTAGCTTAAAGCTCGGATTGAATGATGACCAAAAGAACGTAATGACAGGTCGTTTTGGAGGGGGAGACATCGGTAAGGAAAGTTACATATTTTTACTATACAAATGCCAGGGTGTCTTGTGAGGGGACACCAGGTACGGGAGTCTGTATTCTTGAAATCACTGCCATGGGTGTTCTTAGAGGGGGCACCTGTGTATGGGTATATTATGTTACGTAACAGGTCATGCTCTGTTAATCACTTAGAGAGGGATTCACGAGCGGCAGAATGTTATGATATAGACCTATTCGGAGTGTGGCCCTGTTCCGTGGTGATTAGCTTATCCCCGGTAATGAACGTTATGGTTGATGTCTGCGAATTGATATAAAATAGTAATTTCGGGATTGACAATTCCACCGTTCGGGTGATTTGCTATCACTAGGTAAACGAACGTTATAACATGTCGGATTACAATTGTGGTTGGGATACAGGCCCCCACAAAATACACATGATTTTTAATGTTATATTAGATGGCATCCGGATTTCATGAAATTAAAGTAATTGTAATGCATATGTTTTATATCACTTGGGATATTTACTGTTCCTTGAATATAATAGTGGCAATACATACTTGAAAGTATTTTGGTGCTTAATTGGTCATGATTCTTTAGTTAATCCTTTGGGATAAGATTGGTACATTTTGGTGTTTTGGTGACATTAAATTGGTCATGCATTCTTTATAAATCTTTAGGATAAGATTGGTACTTTTGGTGACATAAAATGTGTCGTGCATTCTTTATAAATCTTTGGGATTTTTACATGGTACTGTGATGATACAGTGGATTACATTCATATTTAAACTAACCTATGAACTCACCAACTTTAATGTTGACACTTTTAAGCATGTTTTTCTCAGGTAAATTATATGCTCGGATTTCTTGAAGTGCATTGGAGTCTATACATTCAAGCTTTTCATTGTGATGCAATTATGGGACAAATGTATATTAAATTCAGATTTTGATTAAATCAACGAGATTACTTTTCAAACGACACTTAGAGGTCGTTCTCTTGTATCTAGCGCTGTGTATTATGAAGTAGCACCCCAAGTGGTATTCCGCTGCGTTGTTGTATTTTTGGGGGTGTTACACGACTTATATGTATTGAGTTGAATTTATTTGATTCGTTTGATCTATGTACTTGAGTCAGCAAATAGCTTTTGAGTCACTGTTTGTAATTCTTAGCAATTTAGGATTTTGATCATTATGGCAAATTAAAGTTTTAACCTATGTGATTTATTTAGGAAGGAAATTTTATCTCAATTTTTCTATTAAAAAGCTGTACTTTTGTGTTAAAAAGTGGTACTCTTTTACTGAAAAGTTTTTTTTGTAAGAATATAAAGTTATACTCTTCGATTTCTCAAAACATCAATGGTTGTCACTACACGTGTTTTTTGCCAAATTGGTATTTTTCAAAATCAGAGTATATCTTTATTATTCTTGAAAGAGTATCATTTCACAAATGCTTTTTGGTGAGGAAACTCAAATAGAAAGAGAGATAAAATCCAAACGCGAAAAAGCAAATCTATGTATGCTCGAAAAAGAAATACCAGAGCATACAAAATGAGACTAAAAGAATAAGACGAATAAAGCATATGAGATGTGCCCGAAAAAGCAAGAATTGGCACATGAGAAAGAAAATGATCAGAATATGCTCAAAAAGAATTGCTAGAGCATATAAAAACAGACAGAGTGGAAAGAGACAAAAATATTATGTAAATGTGTATTTCATAACCTTATCTCATTTCAACTAATCATTCTTGCTGATCAACTTGTCCACAAGGTTCAAAGAATTAGGAGATGCAATAACTATGATGTGCTCCAGAATATCTCATGTTCACCAGAATGCAAGACTGTGGGACAACTTCTGCTTGATAGTCCTCTGAGCTATGCTCTCACTGCAATAACAGATGTTCTAGTTGTTTATCTACAACAATTTTGGAACACGGTCAGCAAGTTCCAGATACTAAAGACACTATCATATTCAAGCTGGATAGTCAGGAGATTGTTTACACAGTGGATATGTTTCGTTCTACTCTTCAGTTACCAGTGCAAACTCCTGCAAATCCATTTATTTTACTAGCAACTATGACGGTCATTGAACCATTTATGCAGACGGTTGGTTATCAAGGATTTTAATACAAATAATGCCTAAAAAGGTTATTTATATTTTTCGGCTCCTCTACGTTTTGAAGATGACAAAATGTAAAAATGTCTACGATAAAAATAAACGTTTACATGTTATTAATTGTAAATTTCCGTTTCAACATAAATCATTTAAGGTATGAATAAACAAATCATTAAACATGATTAGTGATCAAGAAAATATATTTTCTTAACCATTACATTTCTACAAAAGTATTTTTACAAAATAAAAATATACAAAATATTTTTTGATATAAAGGAATGTTTTATTTAATTATAAAAATTTAAAACTAGTTTTCCCCCTAAAACAGAAGGTTCTATTCCAGTTTAAAACTTCCCCACTAAAATACAATAGGGGCGGCCCCCTGATAGGTATGACGACCCTAGATATATCTGGGACCGTCAGGACCGCCGCCAGGAGACGTTGCCATTTGCTAGCTATAAATACTACACTATTCCGTGTAGATTTTCATTTCTCTTTGCATGAAATTTTTAGATATCTTTCTTTCTCTAAAACATTCTTTCTCTCTCTAAATCTCTTGATCACTAACATAGTTTAATCTTGTTTCAAGTGATCTAATCTCATCTTCTATCTTCTTCCTCCCTCTATCATGTGCAAGAGAAGAACACTCGTATTCGCCAAAAAAATACGAAAGTGTTACTATTGATTATCGATTTCTTCTAGTTCTTCTAAGATCTAAACCTCTATTTTCTTGATCTTGTGTTTGTGTGTAAAATCAGATAGTGTATAAATCCGATTGTGTTGACCGTGTGTCGGTTAGTATTTTAGTCCTTAAAATACATTGTAGTGATCGAGTGGTTATAGCTCTAGATTAGGAGCTCAACATTTGCTTTGTGTCGAAATACAATGATAAGGCGAAGTGTAAACGGTTTTCTTTGCCTAAAAGGAGCTTGTTGACATAGTGAAATCTTGAGTCGGATACTCGGGGAGTGGAGTAGGGCGAAGAAGAGCTTCGTTGCCGAACCACTATAAATCTTGGTGTTGTGGTTTGATCGTTCTTTCCCTTATCTCTTTTATTGTGTTTTGTATATCTTTCATTGTTTATATTGTGATTGTGAGTAGATAGATATATTGCTGTTTCATATTGTTGGTTGATTGAAACATACAAATCGAATCTAATTAATTTTTGAAGCAAACTTTTAAAACGCCAATTAACCGGTAAACTATTCAACCCCCCTTTAGTTTCCACAATTGGTATCAGAAGCCAAGGGTTCACTCAAGATTTTTAAAATATATTGTATTTTAAAGCTTGAATCGATCTATGGATTCCGACAAATATCTAGAAGGGCAATATATGCAAAGACCACCACTTTTCGAAAGCGATAGTTTTATTTTTTAGAAAAATAAATTCGAAACATATGTAAAATCAAAATATCTTGATCTTTGGCATGTTATTACCAATGGTGATGTTCAACCTATTGAACAAAATCTGAAAACCAAATTAGATGAGGTTGTCCCTTTTGAAAAATAAAGTAATGATCTTAAAAAGAGGCTTGCGAAAAATAACGAAGACAAAATGGTTATTTACAATGCTTTACAAAGAAAAGAATATGAAAGAATTTTCATGTGTAATTACGGCAAAGAAAATTTGGAGAAACCTTTTTAATCACCATCAAGGTAACAAACCAAACGCACCCTAATCGCACCGAACGCACCCCTTGCGGTGGTGTTGCTTATCCACCGAAGCAAACCACCCTCGTGGTGGTGGCTGTGACGTGGTGGTGATGACAATGATGAAACAATGATGATGATGATGATGATGGTGGTGCTTGGTTGGAGATGGGAGTGGTATAATGATGATGGTGGTGTAGGTGAGGAGGTGAGGGAGATGGGGTTGTTGCTGTGGCTGCCGGATGGGGAGGGAAGACGGCGCGTGGAGGAGAGTGAGATATCGGGTTGGATAGATCGGCTCACGAGGAGCATTCTTGAACTCGCCGGAAAAATCCCGCCGGAAAAGTATTCCGGCGGCGGCGCGGTGGTGACGGCGGCCGGAGATGGTGGTGGCCGGCGGCCGGTCAAATGGGAGAGAGAGAGAATTTTAAAAGAGTGTGTGTGTATTTTTAGATGATAATGAAATTTTTGTTATAAAATGTTATATATATTAAAACTTTTAAAATTAAATGACAAGTTTGCATAGTCCAGGGTTCGTTTTGTAACTTTTTAGTGAAACTTCGATACGTATCGGTTCGGGACTCATTTGAGCGACTTAACGGATGATTCAACGCACGAAACTTGCGCCATTGTTTTCCGAATCATTTTTCTGATAAAAATGAGTATTTATTTGATAATGTTTCATAAATATTTTATAATATTTAATAAAATATCTGTTATTCGTTTTGTGAACCGTTTTCGTCTTGTCTGAAATAAAATTGGATTTCACTCGAGTATTCGCGTTATCCACAACGCTTTTAATTAAAAATGATGACTAATTTATTTAATATTTTTATTAAATAAATACTGATAATTAAAAACAAATTTAATTGTTTTTGTGTGTCCGCGTTGTATATTGTTCGAAAAATGTTTGCGGTGCTGTTTTAGCCCTTTTCGGCTCGTTTCCAGGTCTCGGGCAAAACTGAAAAGTTGTCAGGAATGTCGTTTCACATCGAATTGCTTTAGGGTCCGAGCCGTGAAAACGTGATTTAGATGGTCGTTCTTATAAGTCAAGCCAGACCCTAAAAGTCAAAGGATAAAATAGTTATCTAAAAATCCGAAAATTCTCGGATGTTACAGTACCTACCCCTTAAAGAAATCTCGTCCCGAGATTAAATTTGTGTTATCCGCTTAGTGTGTCTAAGAAAAGACTTAAGATTTACTACGCTGATAACTTTATTCAGCAATATCTGGTGTTTCGACACCTCTTAATATACATAAATTTCGGCTAGGTTGACCAGGATATTCAATCCATTAGAATATGTATCTTAGAGAAACATCATTACCAGGTTTATTGTTGGTATAAGTGCTTTATGAAGAAAGCCTCTTAATAGTGAACACACCAAAGGAGAATGTGTAGTCGCGTGGTTATGTCTTAAGGCAGAGTCTCGTTTCTGCTATCTGTAATGTTCGATTATCCACATCAACGTGGCTTATGGATGTAAGTACCCCACTTACTTGGCAGTACTTAATTAGTATCATGACTTAAATTGATGTACTATTTGTCTGTAATGAGTAATTCAACTGAATACTATATCGACATATCCTTATCTTGTTTGGGTTTCATCACTTAGTTGATAAAGTTTGTACAATCTGGGACCACTCCAGGACCCAACCACAGCAACCATAACGACAATAACTATGACAAATAATGATGGGATACAGAGGGTGAGGACCCTCAGAGAAACAATATCCCCAGAATAAAGTTCAATAAATGAGAGGAGCTCGCGGAAGAGCTTATGCGATAGACAGCGGATTATGGTACTCAGTCGTTAGTTCGATGAATCAGCTCCATTAGCTCAAGTGTGTAACACATCTGTTAGTTCCACGAAGAGTTCATGATTGCGAGGATTAGCAACGGCAAAAGTAATATCTCAAGAATGAAATAAGGTAGTCCCAAGTGAGGCCTTAATATTCTGTCGAGTAGTAAGACACGATTGTGTCTCTAGACCCTTTTCAACAAATTATGGCGATTTGTAAGTAAGAAATGATAAACTTATGGTTCGGTGATTTACAACTTATTTATTTAAATGCAGAGGCGTCCCAATCCATTTAAATAAGGAGATTATAAATCATCCTACCTAATAATTTCCGATGCAATACGCGTACTCACACAACCTTCAAAGTGGTGGATGACATGACGACTTGCTGTGCTCATATGAGTACGAGGAGTGTGTTTAAAACTCGTCTTCGGGAGAGGTGAAGTAAAACAAAACAGAGATATCAACATATCGTTCACAAAATAAAGTTGAGTATACGGTTATACATAATTAAGATGAATTTCTTTATAAAATAGTTAATCATAGCAATTATCGTATCGACCCTCCTTTTAAAGTCCCTGCCCTCATACGAGACTTGTAATACTTAGACTCACACTAATTCCATGTAAACCAAAACGGTGACGGGTTTTGTTAACTTATTAATTATAATATCAATTCTCATATTACTTGGGACCCGCCCATTCAAGACTTGTATTACTTAAATTCATACATAAATCTGCACTGTAAACAAAAATTACTACGGTTCTTTCGTGTATACGATAGTATAATGGTTATATAAAAAATTTAGAGCCATTGTATAATTACAAGTCTGAAAACAATGTGAGACCATTGTGCAACTCACATTGTCTAAGGGGTAATTGAGACCATTGTGCAAACTTTCAATGTCATGAGAATTTAAATCGCTCCATTGAGCAAAACTTACAATGTCTGAGAAGTAAAATCGAGGACCATTGTGCAAACCCCACAATGATATGATGATGTAAATAGAAAACCATTGGTGCAAACCAACAATGTCTGAAATTAGAGATGAATGAGTCAACATAACAACTATCCTATAAATCTTCCTATTATAAGTCCCGCCCATACAAGATTTGTAATACTTAGATTTATATATAATCCCATGTAAACAAAAATCATGATGGTCTTCGTGTAGTACAGTATTGTATATAACTATGAAGAAAATAATATTCTTAGAGATCATTATTTAACTTACAATGTCTGATATTGAAATGAGACCATTGTGCAACTCACAATGTCTAAAAAGTAAAATGGGACCATTGTGCAACTCACAATGTCTTAAGAAATGCTCTGGTATTTATATAAATAATTCTTATATAAATAAACGTGCGATATACGCAAAAGATGTAAGGATATTTATTACATATATGTATGTCACATAAGCACTTAAGGTAACAAGTAACCTAAGCACGTAAGCAAGTAGTGTGTATGCACTTTGAAAATGTTTAATGTGATGCAATATTTGTGTAGAACACGGTAAGTGTAGGGTAAAATAAAGCAACATAGTTTCCACTATAACCAGTGATCTTTTACCACGACAGAAACACCCCCAAAAATCACAATGCATCTGATAACCACTTGGTGGTGCAACTTCATAGTCATACGCACAAGATACAAGATGAACGACCTCCTAAATGTGTCGTTTAAAAAATAATCTCTTGATATTCTTTGAAATTGATATAACATTTTGACGCATAATGCATCACCATGAAAAACTTTAATGTATAGACTCCAATGCAACCTTAAAGTAAGCCAAATATCTATAACACCTGAAAAAACATGCTTAAAACGTTTGTCAACATAAATTGGTGAGTTCATAGATTAGGTTAAATATGATTGTAGTTTTCAAATGAATGTTATTTGTCCCACTGTGTCATCACAGTACCATGTAAAAATCCAAAGAATTATAAAGAACCAGACAGAATACATTTTATGTCACTTCAAAAGTACCCAATCTATCCATAGATTTTAAAGAATGCATGATTCAATTTAATGTCACCAAAAGTACCAATCTATCCCAAAGATTTATAAAAGAATGCAATGACCAATTTAATGTCACCAAAATGGTATCAAGTATGTATTGCCACTGATTATTCAAGGCACAGAAATATCATGTGAGGTATAAAACAATGATTACAATTACTCTGTAAGCTCATGAAACCGATGCACTAATATAACAGTAAGAGATCATATGTAAGTATTGTGGGCTCTGTAGGCCCACCAATCGTATCCACATGTTATAACGTTCAGTTTTGCCCAGTGATAGCTATGTTATAACGTTCGTTTGCCCAGTGATAGCTAATCACCCGAACGGGGATTGTCAATCCCGAATAGATCTATTTTATAACATTCGCGTGGACAACATGCTATAACGTTCGTTTGCCCAGTGATAGCTAATCACCCGAACAGGGATTCACATCCGAATAGATCTATTTCATAACATTCGCGCTCACCCTCCAAGTGATTTACAGTTCATGAAGCTGTGAAGTAGGCTTATATATACCCATCACAGGTGTCCCCTCCAAGAACACCCGGGCATTTATTTAAAGAATATGTACTCCCATTACCGGCGTCCCCTTCAAGAACACCCAGACAGTAATGTAAAGAATATGTACTCTCGTTACAGGTGTCCCCTCCAAGAACACCCGGGCAGTAATGTTATTGTTATCAGTTCAATCCGCTTAAGCTAATCTGTAATCATTTCAAAAGTAAAGTATGCATTCGTGACCAAAAATGAAGTCAAGTAATGTATCCCATAGCGAGCTATGTAAATAAGTATGTAAACCAATTTGTAAACGATCATGTAAATGCATTTGTAAACAAGCATGTTCTCACCCCAAAAATATATGTAAAACATGTAAAACGTGGGGCTATAAACTCACCTTGATGTTGTAGAACGATTGGCAGAACAACACATATTAAGCACAGCACAAACAGAAAACTGGAACGGCTTGATCAAGAAGTTGCGGTTTATCTTAACGGCTAAGACCCACTAGCCTAGGATAATGTATCTGGGTTTTCCGATGGAGGGTTACATCAACGCGACACGTTGATAGAGGATTTAGATCTCAAGTTGTAATAGTTTGGTGGTTGGTTAAATAAAATAAATCGAAAAGTAACGCAAAGTATGTAATATATTCCGTATATATTACACATGAAAAATAAACAATTATATAACTCATACCGTGAATTATATAACCAAGATAAACA
>BQNB010048678.1:0-42441 GCA_026074375.1 Tanacetum coccineum
CTGAGATATTAGGAGGATTGATGGTTATTGCCCCCGAGCTTCCTATTATTGATATGACAGAGCTGGTGAGACTGCAGATTTGTGCGCAGTTTGATGATACTTGGGCCTGGATGGCCATGGGACCAGAGAAGCAGCCCGATGCTGCGGCTGGTGCACCTGATGATGCTGAGGATGCCCCGATTGTTGATGAGGGTGGCCAAGCTGATTCGGCACCCGTGCATGCACCTTAGCAGCCACCACCACCATCTCCAACTATGGCCTGGACTATACCTTAGAGGTTAGGGATATTAGAAGAGGATATACAAGGACTACGTAGAGATATAGGGAGCCTGCATGGACTTGTGGAGAGATCGATGACCGATCAGGGGAGATTCTCCACATAGATGATGACATGTATGACGCAGTTGATGGATGCTAGTGGGCTGACAAATCAGGCATTCAACGGGACTTTCTGAGGGAGCTCACCTGCAACATTCTAAAGAGGGACTAGACAAAGGACTAGCAAGGCCAGTACCTCCGCTTTATCTTTTGTTTATATTTGTAAATTTATTATTATTCATATCTTGATGTATCTAACACTAAAACAGGTTCTAGCATTTTGTACATATATGTCATGATATGACTTTTTGGTTTGTTTGTGCATGATAGAACAAAACCTGGCAGTAAGTTCAGCAATGTACTTCATATAACAGAATCAAGCAGGATATTAACAACAAATGCAAGAATGGAGATGATTTCAAACATGTAGAAGCTGAAGAAAAGTCTAGCTTAAAGACTTCGCTGTAAACAAAAGTGCTTCACGGGAGACAACCTGAAATGTTATTTAATTTTGTTATCGAGTCTGTCTTACCAGACTTCAATACGGCATATCCGTTCCACCCCATACGGCGTATTAATTGTCTGGACGTATTCAATTATTTGATACGCCGTATCTACAGACTGACCCGTATACAGTTTGTTTTAGTTTAGTTTAAATTAACCATAGGTACCAAGATAGAAATGCACCTGTTTTTCCTATATTTTACGCAGGACCTCGTGAAGGAAATATCGATGAATATTGGTGGAGAATTTACGAATTTGGAAATCTTGAAGTGTTGGAGTCTTGAAACCATAAGACAACTGTTCAACTCAAAATCTTGCTCATAAACGCAAATTGGAGAATCTACCGAGCAAATATCAGGGGAGTTTCTCATTCTAATTCTTTTTAAATTCCCGTATTTAATGTTTTATATATACAACGAGGACGTTGTATAATTCAAGTGGGGGGATGGAATTAGAATGATCACTTGTCCTATTTTTCACAATAAAAAGCTTAAATTATGCTCAAATTTAAAAAAAATCAAGCATACTTTTATGAAATTACATGTTACATAACCCGCACACAATAACCCTTGTTAGATATTGTGAGGATTTAACCTTTCCGTTTCTAAATGTTTACCTAAATTCCACAAAATATGAGTGTGCCGGTGATGTTGTAGACTTTAGAACTTGGCTTGGTATATCTATTCGAGACCACAATAATGAGTATTATGGATTTAATTGGAGTAACTTGTTTAAATTGGTAAATCTTAGGATTACAACCAAATCGCCTATACATGTTGTTTATTAACTAACTACGCCGGTTAATTAACCTCCCGTTAAACCCTTCCACTCTCATTTTTTTAGAGTGATCATCCACTTAGAACAAATACCCGTTAGAGCCAATCCTTTAGAAATTTTACAACCAATTTTTGTTTCGTTCACCCTTACACCTTAACCTACCCTGTTAGATTAAGTTTAATTTACAGTTGCTAGTTGCTTAAAGTGTAAAGTTTGTATTTCCCGAGTCTTGTGTCATTTTCTATCTTTGGTGCGGTTGGAAATTTGCACATTGCAAATGGGAAAGTATATTAGTAGTCAAAGCTCATGTGATTTTACTACATTCACAATTAATGGTGAATCCGAAGAACGAAGAAATTACCAAAGGAATTATCCGGAATTATTATGATCGTGAAGATGGTGGAACTACACCGAGATTTGAAGTATAGTTAGCAAAAAAAAATTGAAAAAATGAGAAAAATACAAAAAAAGAGAGGAAAGTTTGAAGATAATCGTTTCGCAAAGAGCATTACCGAAGGAATTACACAAAGGATCAATTATTCAATGATACGTCAAAGAAAATCAACGATGTAGAGTATTGTACAAAGTGGAAGATATCGCCACTTACCTTGTAGAGTATGTAAAGTTTTGGGATGATTGGGAAGTTGACCATTATGGGAACGCCAACTTAGGTTATTGTTTTTGATCTATGATCAAGACGTTGTAAATAGTCGTGTCTTTGTCATAATAATAGTCGGGAAAATAAGTGTCTAGCAACTTGTATCTTAGTCTTAATCTATTTGTTTCTTGATTTTATTTAACAACAATTTACTTCCCTCTCACCTAATGATTAGCCGCTGGTTTTACTCGAACGTGGATGTGATCGAGCGTGTGTGTCTATCCTGTGGATTCGAGTGTGTATGCATGTCTTGCTGCTCGGTTGGTTTTGACTTTTAGTGAAAGTTAGAGGTTCGACTATATTCATTACTAGTCCTAATCTTTAGCTTTTTCGAGGTAGGAATGAGCAGTTACATGTGTCTATCTCGTGGATTCGGGTGTGTATGTGTGGTCTTTGTTGCCCTCCTGGAACATTGAGATCGATGAAAGATTAGTTAGAGTAATCAACCGTACGTCTTTCCATACAAAACCCATATTTACCTTTATAAACTTGTTACTCCTTGGCTTTAGTGGTGGAGATGTGTATCCTTGCCAAGCTTATGATAGAATACTCGTCACGACCGAGCAATTGAGCGAATTAGTTACATGTTACCACATAAATTAGTTGAGTGATTTGAGTGTTTTCATCTTCCTATTTCGTGAGGTGTTTGGTTGTGTACTTGTAATAGATCGAATTAATGCTTTAACGGAAAATATCCTTAGGGATACATTTTTATAAACTTCTAAAGGCTACTTGAGGACAAGTAGGATTCAAGTGGGGGGATATTTGATAACATCAAATAACGTCTATTTTATAGCATCATTTGTCCCACGTTATTAACATATTTTGTATAATTATTGCAAAGAATTGTTACTTAATCGTTTATATTTGAGAATTGTAATAATTATGGAGTAATTGGTAAAACTTAGCAAAAGGCGCGCATTCTGGAGCTTAAGTGAAGATATTTTGAAGATTACTGTTCTGAAGACCAATACGCCGTATCCATCAAGAAGATACGGCGTATCCGTGCCTGCACTCACCAAAGACCACAAAAGGAATGAAGTTCAATACGCCGTATCCAGAAGACTCAATACGCCGTATTCAAGATATGGATATAATATAATATTCTGGAAGATATCAAACGTGGTCCCTACTTCAAGAAATCCCCAATACGCCGTATCCAACCCATTGGATACGCCGTATTCAACCGACTTCCAAACCTTATAAATAGAAAACTCAAAGACGAGTTTTAAGTGTGCTAAATCATATTCTCGATACCTAAACCACAAAAGTCGATTTTTAGAGGAGAAAAATAGCAGAAGAAGTCGAGCAATGTATTCAATTCCATAGGAGACATCGTGTAATTCCATATACTTTAGTAATCATTCAGTTTTTGGTATCATTCATTAACTCGGTTAGTTTACCTTGGCTAAATTATTACTCTTGTATTTATTATGACGTTTGAAGGCTAATACCTTCAGGTATTAGCCATTATTATAAAGATTTAAATGTTTGGTATTTGTTTATATCGATTTCTTGATTTATCGTTGCGTGCTTGTTTATGTTTATCAATTTATACTTGTTTACGCGCTTTTGTATGCGACCTATCATTCAACTGGATCTAGCTAAGTGGACCAAGCAGATCTAGAGTCCGGGATAGCTCTCCATATAGTAATTTATACATCTAGAATAATAGTTACACAAATATTGTCCTTCTAAGTCTGTGTCTAAGATACGCTTCGGGCTTAACTAGTTAATTGGATATTGTCGGTGGTTTATTGATCGTGTTGACTAGCAGGTGACCTAGATAATTCAACAAGTAACGTTATGATTCCATTGGATAGTTGGACAAGTGGACTACTAGTGTATAGATTGCCATTAAGTGGTAAGTGGGTAAAGTCTCTATGAGCTAGTGTTTAACAAGATCACCATTGCTTTAATCCCTAAGATAGATTATAATTAGCAAATAAGGATGCTTTATGCGGATGCTTTAATTATGACAGAATTAATGTGTCTAGGTATTAGGATGATGAAACGCCTAAGTCTTAAGAATGATATGCCACCTCGAGAGAAGAAATCATTGCACTTAATAAACAAACCAACGTTCTAATCGGATTAATAATGGTTAATACAGTTTTCTTATATAAGGTTCGACCGCTCTTTTATCTTTTGTCTATTAGCTTGCATGGGTAATAGTGTCTTGAATTGATTGTAGTCACCAACAAAACCGTGCCAGTCTCTCAGGCTGAAAAACCCCCCTTTTAGCATTAGAATTAGGATTTAGACTGACATAGGTTTAACATAGGATTAGAATAGAATTAACATAGATTAGATAACCAAGATATTAATTAAATTGATAGATTTAACCTCGCTCTCAGTGATCGACACCCTACTTACCAACGAAGCTACATCTTGACCGGGTACACTGCCCGTTAAAATGTTGTTATTTGTTTAGTCAGCAAAATATAAATTTAAAACTTGAAACAATAAAATATAACCACACACTACAACACATCATTAATAAAATTAGACCAGTTTTACATTGAGAAAGTATACCTGACATAGTGAACCTCATACACGCAGGTTCCGACTTGAACTAGACGTCTCTGATAAGACTGCATCTACTGTTGTGGTCATGTTCGATGAGCCTGCAAAAGAGCTGCTCAAGTGATCTGCAGATTCCCTAGCAGTAGCTGATGATGAGTCGGGTTTCGGCTACGCTGACCATGCTGGCTTTCCCCTTGCGTTGGCAAACATCATTGGTACCACCCATACCCTGGAGATGAAATCTCATACTTATTATGAACATGGTACCTTTGAGAGTTTCACGTGCTGGAGGATTGCCCTAGAAGAGGTTGTCGATGTAGATTCTGAATCAAGCAACATGAATACATCTGCTGAGGTAAACATCACAAAGGTGAAGCGACTGGCCACAAAGCCATTTGTCGCAACTCCTTCAAAGCCAACTGAGGAAAGGGGAAAAAAAGGTTTTTACAACTCTGCATTCTACGGCCTTACGGCCATTGTCTTTCACACTTCAATGACAACTACGCCATCCGTACTTACATGTCATTTACCCCGTTATTGTTTTAAGGGAGGAACTGGAAGACTCGGATGACGAAGTTACAGGTGACATGGATGATGGAGGGGCAGATGGCAAAGAGAGTTCTCTGACATGTAAAAGGAAGAAAAAGAGGTGCACCCACAACACACACTTACCCCCTTTAATATTTAATTCATAATCCCACTGTAATTAACAACTTCATTCATGTGTTATTGTGGCAGGTACATTGTGGATGATTGTGACTCTGCGTAAGCCGTCGGAGTTGCAAGCGACAAAAGCTTCTGGACTGACATCTGAAATAAACCGGCAAGCTGTCATGGATTAGGAAAATAAAAATTAGCATAGTCTCAGTTCTTTGGATGCTGTGATGTTATGAAATGCTAATATGAAACATTCTGTTTTTCTTATGCTCTATTCTCATATGAATGATCATGTTTTTTTGGCTCCTATGCATTCTTTTGCCGGACGCTTTCACTGACGCTGAAATTAAAGTACAGACATATTCTGAAACTTTTGATAGTAACAAACAACATACAAACCCAAAAAACATAAATTTAAGACCTATCCGACAACTACCATATCTTGGACAAGCTTAAACTATCTCTAACGCACAGAACCAGAGAAGAATCAGACAACGCATCTATTCCGATTCACCTTTATTCACCAAAAGGTTAAGCTAAAGAAGTATTTGGATTACTTTATAATCTCAATTATATGCAAAGTATAAAAAAGCTAATCTAAAATTCTAAAAGTTGTTTGTTTGTTTTACCTTATTTATGGGCTTATGAGTTTATTTAACTTTGGCTTATATCACTAAGAGTTGAACAACTTACAAAATTAGACATGTTTCTGTCATATGGAATAAGTTTAACCATATCAGCTCCTGCTTGAATTAAACCTTCTATCATCCCATTCTTCTCTATCTTAAATTATTTAATACTCTCATGTTAAGCAATCTTATATAATCACTCAATTATGTTTAGGAATACTGTGCTTAGCAATATGTGTAAATTCTTAGGATCCATTCCATAAAACCTTAGAGGAAACAAATGGAATTTACATAAAACTATCTTGGTTGAAGTAGTGAAAATGCATAGAAAAAAGATGATAGAGGATGACACATTACAATGGAACTAATCGATCATGTTGGAAAAAAGTTTCAAAGGTCCTTTCGAATGATAACGACCAATAGAAAGTTGGTATTAACAGTGGCGGCTGTATTATCTGTGAAACTTAAATATGCATTATTATGAACAAGATTGGCAAAACATTGTGACACATTTATGTTTCAAAGTATACCTATACATTAACACGAAACCAATACAGGAGGTACTACCTTAATACTGTTTTTGTTCAGAACAATGCTCTTAGCTTCCCTTTCAGCGTGAAACATAACCTGCAGTTCAGGAAACCGCCTCTGTCAGTTACCGCCGGTTAATTCGAAGGTACTAATTCATAAACTCTATATACCCCACAAATACACTTAACACAGTCTGTATAAAGGAGATGAGATTCTATCTTAATTTAGTTACATTGATGATACAAAGTTTTACTACTCCTGTAGCAACAAAGTTGATCATATCCTTTTCCTGGCATCGTCTTCCAATGTGAGCCTAATGGTTTTAATAATAAGTCAAGTGTTGTTTGTTTACATGGTCAACGTAAAGCATTGATTTGACATTCGTATTAAACTAATGTTTGCAATCATTAATTTTCTTATATATGAAGCATAACAAAATGTAAAGACAATAACATTAGCTATTTATTGATTCCATTTAAAACATTACATCCTTATATCAGATGTTAACATCATAACATTTGAAGATGACAACCTTAATTATTGATAGACCTAAACATAAGTTTATGGTATAACGCACCTAGACTCTACTCATGTTTCATACAATCTATCTGCATAACCAGCCTTTAAACGCATCCCAACATGAGCATCAGCTAACAATTGTTCCAAACCCCGACCCTTGCAGAGTCATGTGCCACCATCTCCCTCGTATATTCCAGAGGCTTCAATACATCTCCCCGCTGACCCGGGGCCTCCAATTCAGCTATGAGCCTATGATCCTTTGTTAGGCTCACCCTAAAAGCAGAAGAAAGCTCCTTCAGCGCCTCAATAAAACCTTCATCACACTCCCGTGCCCGACTAAATACAACCTTCATCTTATCTTCAAGAAGAGAAGAAACGGCAACCTCGCTTAACTTATCCAATATATAAAGAGCGGCCATATTCAAAACCTTAAGGGGAAGTATCTATATGTTTGTATGATAAGGAAACCTAGCACAAAATTCCAAATTAAATAACCACTCCTAGAAACTCAAAAGACCTTCCACTCAAAAGTAACCGATAAGCCTTAAAGATACTAATGAAAATTAAGTAAACATCAAATATTCTCTAACTCTTTGGATTTTGTGACTGCAGTTACAAATATATTCTATTTCCTCACCCATTTCCAACGAACACAATCTTTTCATGCACTGCTTTAGAACTCCCACAGTTCATATCGCAAATCTATTAGCGTCCTTTGATATTTCTCCAACCATTTGGCTAACTAACAGGACCCAAACTATTCAAATCACACACAAACTATGATATGGTATGTTTTCTACCGATAATCTTACATGCGTCATTTATTAGTACATCTCTAATCACGAGTTTATTAAAAGTGCAGATTCCCTTCCATCCATATCTGATATACTACCCAACTCTATTAACATTTGCTCCAAAACAATTATTAGTCGATATGGGAAAGTGCAAAGTTACTGTGGCCTAACACTAAACTATATATATACCGAAGGCTAGTAATGATACACCGTAAATCTTTATGAAAGAACATGAATACCCCTATTTTAAAGTGCATGTCACTGTCACAAGAAGACCACCACTTCCAAACAACACCACTAGAGGTCAAAAACATAAAGCAGTGGCTTCTACTTCTACGCACCCCTTCAACGCATCACAACTTAGTGGCATAGGTATGAAGCTACCGATCAAAACCAAAACACACAAATGCTTTTACCAAAATTATCCACACACACTAATATGTTTCTCCAATTACTAAAAATCCTGTTAATTACAGTGACTTCTGTAACATTCCGTATTTTCAGGTCATTTACAATACTATTTAATTTCACTATTTTTTTTCTCGTACGCGTTCACTTTTAATTTTAATCGTTAAGCTAAATCGCGTAGACTGGAAATGATCATACAATGTAAACGGGCAGTTAAACGATTATAGTTTGAATCAAGCAAGAGGTTGATATGTTTTAATGAGGATAATTAATGACTTTGTTCATCTTTATTTTTATCGGAACTACGTAAATGCATGTTTCACAATAAAATGCGTTTTGGCATACCCGGAAGATGGGAAAGTTCCTATACTCTAATACGCCTAAACGAATACCCACGATTATACCCAATACTCAATATTAATCCAAAAAAGTAATCATATATATATAATATATTATTTATGCCGAAATTATATGAGATGAGGACCAAACGACTTTTCAAAAAGGTTTACATCTTATAATAATATCTAGATATGTTAATAAAAGTCTCATTACACACTTATCAACTTGTTAAGTTAACTTTAATAGGGTTAGAAAAGACTAACATGGATAAGTTGGGATTTATATTTTTACTATAAATAGGCATGCATGCATGAGTAAAATTTTCATACTTCTTATACTTGAAAATTTCATTTTCTTTCTCCCTTTTTCACCCTAAAACTCACGGCTCAATTAAGCCATCCAAACAAATCCACACTTTGATTTTCTAAGATTATACAACCCTTTATACATCTATCCTAAGATGTATTAAGTCATATTCAAGCCTTGGATCACCATTTGCAAGTATTAAGAAGAAAAAGTAAAGATTAGGATTTTGGAAACCTAATCTAGGGTTATAAGCTTGAAAGCTTGGATTTAAGTCTAACACGGGTTTAGCCATTCATTCTTACTCCTTTATACGATCACCACTAAGGTCTTTCTAAATCCTTCATACTTTTAATTGTTGTGATTTTATGTGTTATATGTTATTTACGGCTAAATCACCACTAATGACTTTTAAATGTGTAAAATGGGTTTTTATTTGAGTTTATCAATTTATACACTTATTCTTATGTCATATGGTCCTATATACCATGGAAAAGTAAAAATAAAAGTATGTTAACCTATGGATTAAGTATAAACATGTTTAGGTTAAATTAGGGTTTTATATGTTTTCTTAATCTTCACTATGTGAAATTATGAAAGTAAAGGGGTTTTTTTGTAAACTTGTTACAACTGAATTTTACGAGGACTAGGGATGATATTGGGACTTTATTATAAGTGCCACATTTGTAAATATGGTTATTTGTTTTTTTAAAGTATAACTACTAAAAAACTTATTAATACATAAACAAGTTTTCAACACATTTTAGAAATAAATATCTTTAGGGCTGTTTTTAATTTAAAATTTCATATATGTTTTATGATTTTATAAATACTACATGTCACAAGATCGATGGGTTCATAAAGAACTCGAAAAAAATCCGAATAATATCGAAGAAGATACGCCATTTACAAGTTAAGATAGTTAATACTTTTATAAAACAATTTTATAAAAAGTACTATGTCACCACAGAAAACTAGATACTTTATAAAAACATCCATAATATGATAAAACTATCAATTACGTGAACGTGCTCGAAAGAATCGATGATCAATAGGAGCTTATAACGAATAAGATACGACTAAATCGGGTTTTTCGTAATTAAAAGTTATAAATCGAGTAATATAGTGTTTGTGAATAGTAAAAAAAATAATCATTGCAAAAATCAAAAAAAAATTGAAAATTAGAATATTTTGATCACTCGTCTACTACGAAGACGTTTGGACGTAAGAAACGCGAGCATCACGGTTAAAAACGATCAAATTAGGTCATTTTTACGAAAAGTTATATTTATAAACGTTTTCACTTTTTAAATATTATTTACTTAAACGACTTAGTCGGTGATTATGCCTATATAGAATATTGTCCGTGGTTATCAAAGTGCTTATATTACTAGGGAGTTTCATAATGAGGCCTGATTCGGATGGGTATCGAGATGGTGTTGGATTTACGATTTTAAAGTATCTCTAATCCTCGAACGTCATGTCATGAACCTCTTATTTATGATTGCATCGAACGATAGTACGATGTAACAACTATAAGATTATATTCAATGTTATAAATTGAAGTACTCGGTACTTATACGACCTTAATTTAAATAGGTTGCATCAAACATTTTGCGTGACAATTTATCTGTGATTATTGGACTATCAGTACTCAAGGTGAGTTCATAGCCCCCTTTTTTTACCACTTAATTGTTTTACAAACTACTAAGGGTGAATGTATTGCTTTATTTTACTATTGGTCTCAAGTGTTTTCTATGTGTTTTCAAAGTATTTTAAACTGATTTGCTATCCAGATTACTGCCTGTAATATTTATTGCTAGTACCACTATTTGCCAATTAAGTCCCTACTATATCATGAAATGTCAATTGCTATTGTAGTGAGCACGGTGTTTGTGGATAGATCTATCGAGGCAGGACTGACAATCCCCACCTGGAATTTCTGGTCACAGTTGATCATGGTGCATTTACATTGAGAATACTTTTAGGTTGTTGGCAACAATCCTATCATTTGGGGCACAAACTAGTTAAGGCTTCGGGGTATCATGAGAGTAGTGCAAATAATAATCATTTTGGACTACTAAATGTGTTTTAGAGTCTATTATTACATCGATCTTGTGTCACCATATTTACCAATAAACCTATGTTTCACTCAACTTTGTGTTGACTTTTGCATGTAAATTTCATGTCCTTGGGTATGAAGATCTGAAGGGAGCGTGGCGGATATCTTTGAAGATGGATTCTGTGTTTTTATCTAAATTATATGCAATTTTGTCTTTTTCATTAACACTTAAAGTCATCTTTTGAGATTTTGTTTAAATGTATGTGGATGTTGATGACATCAAATACTTATGGGACCTAAATGTATTAACTTGATATTTTGCTTATAAATGAGAATATTATCTTAAAATTCCTTTCTTGGTCATTTCCTATATTCTTGTTTGTTGTACTTGAGTAGCACCCCAATGTTACTATTCCGCTGCTACCTGATTTTTGGGTGTGTTACAGATGGTACCAGAGCCAAGGTTATAGGGAACTGGGTCATTTTCAAAACCTAGTCTATAACTACAAAGTTTAAAGATTTTCTTTTTCAAATTTACAGAATCCTTCATCGCTATCCGATATCCACGCGCGCGTATTCCCCGATCCTTACTTGCTTTTCTGATTATCATTATTGCATTATATATAACCTTATATATATATATAATACTTGGTTTAAATTCGATCTCTTACGTCTATCTTTTGACATATCAATATCTATCTCTATCAGTCAATTATATACCCTGAGTAATTCATGATTATTTACATCATCCTTCTATTTCCTTTTCTCCATCATTATCATATCCCATAACTCTGCATACCTTTACAAATTCTTAACGAATTATACACGTATGTTTCCAGAATCATGCCGCCCAGGAGATTTAAGAAGAAATCCGTTAGGAAGATAGTGGAAAGGCGTGTGGCCAAAGCCATTGAAAAATATGAAAAGACTAGAGCTGACTCAAACAATATTGGTGGATCTGGATCAATTAAATCTGAGTATGGGACTGTTGTGCCAGGATGCAATTGATGTTCGTATAAGACATTTATGAACTGCAAGCCTCACTATTTAAAGGGGACTGAGGCAGGTAGTCGGACTTGAAACGTTTGTTCGAAAAGATAGAAGCAAGTGTTTGAGATTTGCAATGTGCTTGAAGATGACAAAGTGAAGTTTGCATGTACACGTTCAAGGGTCGTGCTAACCTGGTGGAAGGAAATTGTTCAGACTTTGGGACTCGTAATGCTAGTCAAAATCCCTGGAGCAAACATGAACGCTATGATGAGACTGAAATTTGCCCAGTCAACCAAAATTGAAAAGAATTGGAGCAAGAGAAGAGCTCTAGACTCTGACTCTGAAAGGAGATTGATATTGGAGGTCACAAGCAATCGCTCCATGAAAACTAGTTTGATGTGTCTAAATTGATTCCCACACTGGAAAGCAAGAAGATTGGAAAGTTACCTTCGTGGGTTTCTGAGGAATCAAAGGAAATATGATTTTTCTAAGCCTCGCGGACCTTGCCTGAGAAAACAACATGGCTCCGTGCACTGGTCGGATCAATCAGTTCAGGGTATGGTTGTTAGAATTATTGAAGTAATAAAAGATTATGGGAAAGACAACCAACGGAACACCAATAACAATACCATAACTACACAATAACCACAACACAAAAACAACAACAACAACCGCAACCGAAACAACAACTATCACCAACAACAAAACAGGAGGCAGGAAACTGCCAGGGCCTATGCTGCAGCCCCAGCCGAGGGTAGAGGTTATGCTGGAAATCTACCAAAGTGCAACCGTTGCAACTCTCACCACAATGGACAATGCCCTCCTAAGTGTGGTAAATGTGGTAGGCTTGGTCATGAGGAGAAGGATTGTCGGGTTAGGTTTCCAGATGCAGGAGGAAATGCTTTGCAGAATATGACCTGTTTTGGTTGTGGGGAGAAGGGACACTACAAGAACAGGTGTCCTAAGGGAAGGAACCCTCCAAATGAGGGAGCTCGTACAAGAGCTTATGTGGTGGTTGAAAATCCATAGCAGAATCCGAATGTGGTCACGGGTACGTTTCTTCTTAATGATCACTACGCTTGTATTCTCTTTGATTCGGGTGCTGAGAAGAGTTTTGTATCTTCTGCGTTTACACATTTTATTGATATTGCCCCAGCCACTTTAAATACTAGTTATGAAATCGAATTAGCAGACGGAAAAGTTGTTAGCACCAATACCATTTTACGTAGTTGCACCTTAGTCTTGTTAAATCACGTGTTCAAAATAGACTTGTTGCCAACCCGGCTAGGAAGTTTTGATGTTATCATTGGAATGGATTGGTTGGCATACCACCGAGCTCTCATCGATTGTTATGAGAAGATTGTCCGTATTCCTCTTCTGAATGGCAAGATTCTTGAAGTTCAAGGCGAGAGGCCGGAAAAGGATCTTCGTTCACTTGCATGTATCAAGGCTGATGAGAAAAAGCTTGATGACATACGTGTTGTCCGAGACTTCCCTGAGGTATTTCCAGACGATCTGTTAGGTTTACCTCTTGTGCGAGAGATAGAATTTCGCATTGATCTGATTCCAGGCGCATCGCCAGTTGTTAGATCTCCATACCGGTTAGCCCTTTCAGAAATGTTAGAATTGTCAAACCAACTCAAAGAACTTCAAGAGAAGGGTTTTATTCGACCAAGTCACTCACCATGGGGAGCACCCATGCTCTTTGTCAAGAAGAAAGACGGTTCGATGAGAATGTGTATTGACTATAGGGAACTAAACAAGTTGACTATAAAGAACCATTACCCTCTCCCCAGAATTGATGACTTGTTTGACCAATTACAAGGTGCGTGTTGTTTCTCAAAGATAGATCTTCGCTCAGTATATTATCAGTTCAGAGTCCGAGATGAAGATATACCGAAGACCGCGTTTAGAACCCGATATGGGCACTTTGAGTTCACAGTCATGCCATTTGGACTGACAAACGCGCCAGCAATATTTATGGACTTAATGAACCGCGTCTGCAAGCCGTATTTGGACAAATTCGTAATTGTGTTCATTGACGACATCTTAATCTACTCAAAGTCAGAAGAAGAGCATGAAGCCCACCTGAAGACGATTTTGGACTTACTCAAGAAGGAGAAGTTGTACGCCAAATTTTCAAAGTGCGAATTTTGGTTACAAGAAGTCCAGTTCCTAGGACATGTGGTCAACCGTGACGGTATCCACGTGGATCCTAGCAAGGTTGAGTCGGTCAAGAACTGGAAGACCCCTGAATCGTCAACTGAAATTCGTTCATTTCTAGGATTGGCAGGTTACTACCGAAGGTTTATTGAGAATTTCTCCAAGATCGCAAAGCCCCTCACCCTGTTGACTCAAAAGAATAAGACGTATGTGTGGGGCGATAAGCAAGATGAAGCTTTCCAAATTCTGAAGGAGAAACTATGCAATGCTCCTGTGTTAGCACTCCCCGATGGACCCGATGACTTTGTGGTCTATTGTGATGCATCAAAACAAGGTTTTGGGTGCGTGCTGATGCAGCGGGGCAAGGTGATAGCATATGCGTCAAGACAGTTGAAGAAGCATGAGAATAATTATACCACCCATGACCTGGAATTGGGTGCGGTGGTGTTCGCTCTTAAAATCTGGAGACATTATCTTTATGGGACGAAAAGTGTTATCTACACTGACCACCAGAGTCTCCAGTACATATTTGACCAGAAGGATTTAAATATGCGCCAAAGGCGGTGGATCGAGCTACTCAGTGACTACGAGTGTGAGATCAAATACCACCCGGGCAAGGCGAACGTGGTGGCAGATGCCTTGAGCAGAAAAGAAAGACTCAAGCCAAGACGAGTACGTGCTATGAGTATTACTATTCATTCTAGACTTAAGACTAAGATTTTGGAAGCGCAAAGCGAAGCTTCCAAGGATCTCAAAGCCCCAACCGAATGGCTAAGAGGATTAGAAAGACACTTTGAGCAACGAGATGATGGTGAAATTTACTTCTTTGATCGTATCTGGATTCCATCAGTTGGTGGTGTAAGGAAATTGATCATGGATGAAGCTCATACTTCTAGATATTCAGTACATCCGGGTGCGGATAAGATGTACTATGATCTGAGAGACTTGTATTGGTGGCCTGGTATGAAGAGAGACATTGCTGAGTACGTTAGCAGATGTCTTACGTGTTCTAAGATTAAAGCCGAACATCAGAAACCCTCAGGATTTCTTCAGCAACCAGAAATTCCTGAGTGGAAATGGGAAAAGATAACGATGGACTTTGTCACAAAGTTGCCTAAAAGTAGCAGTGGGCATGATACGATTTGGGTTGTTATAGATAGATTGACCAAGTCGACTCACTTCTTATCTATTCGTGAAGACTACAAGACGTAGAAATTAGCAAAGATTTATACCAATGAGATTGTAGCAAGACATGGTGTGCCGGTATCAATCATTTCAGACCGTGATGGTTGATTCACGTCACACTTATGGCAAGCTTTTCAGGAAGCATTGGGTACGAGACTAGACATGAGTACGGCTTACCACCCTCAGACCGACGGTCAGAGTGAGCGTACTATTCAAACGCTGGAGGATATGCTTCGAGCTTGTGTTATGGATTTTGGTGGCAGTTGGGATACTCATCTTCCATTGATTGAGTTTTCCTATAATAACAGTTACCACACAAGCATTAAGTGTGCACCATTCGAGGCTCTGTACGGGCGAAAATGTAGATCCCCCGTGATATGGACTGAAGTTGGAGAAAGTCAGCTTATTGGACCAGAGATTGTGCAAGAAACGACTGAAAAGATTGTTCAAATCAAGGAAAGATTAAAGACGGCTAGGAGTCGCCAGAAAAGCTATGCTGATAAGAGGCATAAACCTCTTGAATTCCAAGTTGGAGACCGGGTGTTACTTAAGGTATCTCCATGGAAGGGAGTGGTACGATTTGGCAATAAAGGAAAGCTAGAACCACGATATGTGGGACCATTTGAAATCGTGGAGTGTGTTGGACCAGTAGCTTATCGACTGAAGTTACCCCAGGAGCTAAGCTGTGTCCACGACACGTTTCATGTGTCGAACCTCAAGAAATGTTTAGCTGAGCCAGATGTTCAGGTGCCTTTGGATGAGATCGAGATTGATGAAAATCTGTGATTTGTCGAAGAGCCTATTGAGATCGTAGAGCGGGATGTGAAGAAGCTAAAGCGGAGAAGAATCCCATTAGTCAAAGTTCGTTGGAACTCTCGGCAAGGAGCTGAGTATACCTGGGAGCGTGAGGACCAATTTCAAAAGAAGTATCCGCATCTTTTCTCTGAACCCGTACCTTCCTCAAGTGCCGCAACTTGAGCCTTGAGGACAAGGCTCTTCTAACCGGAGGAGACTGTAACATTCCGTATTTTCAGGTCTTTTACGACGTCATCTATTTTACTAATTATTTATTTTCTTTCTCGTACGCGTTTACTTTTAATTCTCATTATATAGTAAAATCGCGTAAGCTAAACATCAACAATTAATGTAAACGGACACCAAACGAATTAAAGTTTACGTCAAGCCATCATTATATTATTATTATGAAAGTAATAATTAACTTGTTCATTTTATTTTTATCGGATACGTAAAGTGTATACGTTTCGCGATAAATTGCGTTTAGGCACTCCCGGAACCACAAAAAACTTTTCTACGCTTCAACAAATACCCACTTTTATACCCAATACATAAAGTTTACTCAAAATATATCATATATATCTCATGTATGCCAAAAATTATGGCCATTGATTCAAGAAATGCAAGAAACTCTTCCATTTGGTCAAAACAACAACATACTTCATTAAAGCCTACCCATACCTTGTCTAATTGACTAAAGACCATCCCTATGACCTTAGACCCACCCTAAACCATACATGCTACCCTTACGACTAATCAACTCCTTATATACATGTATACTAAGTGTAGATAGCACTTACATGCTTTAACCACTTATAAAAATCAAACAAACATCCCTTTTTGCTCTATATAGCTCACGGCTCAAAACCAATCCCCAACACAATCCATACAAAATTTTATTCAACCCATACACACTTATACACATCCATCCTAAGATATTCTAAGGTATTTCCAAGCATTGGCTAACCTTTTTCAAGTATTAATCAAGAAAAGACACCTAGGTTTTAAAAATGGAACTAGGTTTTATATCTAAACAAGGTTTTAAATATTTGGTTCATCACTGCATCATAATAGGGGAGTTATCTAAAAACCTTCATGTCTTACTTTCTCATTTTATATGTTTACATGTTCTTTATGGCTAAATCACCACTTAGGACTTTTTAATATGTAAAAAGAGTTTTCGCTTATGTTTATGAATTTATGCACTTATTCTTATGTCATATGGTTATATATATCATGGAAAAATGAATGTAAAAATATGTTAACAATGGTTAAGTATAGAAACAGTTAAGGTATAAATAGGTTATAAAGGTTACAAAAAAAGTTATGATTAAAAGTATACAAATGCCATATAAAGGCTGTTTTAATTCGACCTCATATAGTAGGTTAGATATTTTATAAAAATAATACGCCTCATGACGATTCCAAAATGATAAGAAACTCGAAAAACCGATTTATAACGAAAAAAAGATACTAATAACGAATTTACGTACGAGAAATCCTTTACATAAAACAATTTTTATAAATATAAACATGATTTTGTATGAATTAGGGTTTTAAAGTTTACTTAAGAAGGTTATGATTAAAAGTATACATAAATGTTATAAAGTCCAACTTTGTTAAAAACGGAGCTATAACGAATAAAATACGACGTTTACGAGTTTACGATAACAAAAACTATAAAAACAAGTATATGTCTGTTATGAACAGTAAAAATCACTATTCATCAGAAAAACTAAAATTTTAAAAATGTTATATTTTGATAACTCGACTTAATACGAAGGCGTGGACGTAAGAAACGCGCGAAACGGATTAGAAACGAGAAAGTTACGCCATTTTTACCAAAGTATACTTATAAACATTTTTCGTTATAATTATGTTTTCACTAAAACGAGTAGACGGTGATGTAGCTATATAGAATCATACGTTGTATTAGTTATCAAAGTACTATATTACTAGGGAGTTTCATAATGATGAGGCCTCTTCGGGGTGGCGTATCGATGAGTTGTTGGATTTACGATTTAAAGTGTCCTAGCAACGTTTTTTGGACTTCTGATATGTTGTTTCAGAGTTACTATTTACTTCGATCTTGTGGTTCCACCTTTTACCGATTAACTATGATTTCACTCAACCTTTGTGTTGACTTTTAGCATGTAATTTCAGGCGGTCCTAGGTAATGAAGATTGCGGGAGCGTGATGGAAATATCAATGAAGATGGATTCGGTGTTTTCTATATTAAATGCAAACCTTTTATTATCTTAAAAAACTTAAGTCATCTTTTGGTATTATGAAGCTTTTGTTAAATTAAATATGTACTTGAAATGTTTATGACTTTTAAAACATATGGGACCTAATGTACGAACTCTGATATTTTGCTATAGCATCAAATGAAATCTTATCTTAAAACGTCCATTTAATGTCGTTTCCTATATCTTGATGGTTGACTGTGAAGTAGCCACACCATTATTTCCATTCCCGAGCTTTCCTGTTTTGGGGGTGTTATAGTTTTTGCTGTTAAAGTCACAAATCCCAAAGGTTAAAGAATCGACACTAGGTCTTGTTTCTGTAGCACAAGTTGATTAGGTTTGAGGTATATACAAACAAAGCTTTTAAAGAAGCAGCCGGCGCGCTTCATGATCATGGTATATGGATCTATCTTGATATGTGATTTCTTGTGTTGACAGGTAAAATAGCAGTTTGATGATGGATAGGTTATGAAACAACCCTAATTTGTAGGGTTTATTGCTAGTATGCTTTAGGGTCTTTGATGCTTGGCCACATCGCGTTTGGGCCTGCTCAACAAATTCATTTGTAGAGTTTCTGGTAAATGGTTTTGATTTAAAGAATTTAGTACTCATGGATCTGTTGTTGTTTATACTACTCATGTTTTGGATCTGATGTAAGCATACATGATTAAGGCTGCTCATATATTGGTGTATGTGTTTGGATGTGGACTGCTAGTTTTAACACAAGAATAGAGATGAGAGTAATGGTTTGGAACAGTCTGGTAATGTTCAATAGAAACTTAGTAGTGTCCGTCCAAAGATATGTTTATACTGTTCGTTACAAGTTAATACTGTCAAGAGTAATCTGATTAGTGACGAATCAATAACAGATTTGTGACAGAAAAGTGTCACAAAATGCCATGAGAGGAAGGAGTACTCATATCTGTGACAGTTTAGTGATAGATAAAGTGTCGCTAAATGCTATGGGAGGAAAGAGAAAACGAATTAGTGACAGAAAAAGTGTCGCTAAAAAGCATCGTCTGGATACTTAAAAAAAGGTATCCTTAAACAGTGATTATAAGTTAATACTGTTCGTTGTTTGTACTGCTGGCCTTAAAAAGTTAGTACTGCTCGGGTCTATAGTTTGTATCGCCAGCTTATCCACATAGTACTGCTCAAAGATGTTACTACTGCTGTTGTATTCTTGGAAGCAGTTTGGTGAGTTGAGTGTTACTACTGCTACAAGGATGATTAGAGCAGCTTGTTTACCCAAGTTGTTTCTTATTTATGGAAGATTGGCAGGTTTTTGTGATTCGAGCAGGTATGGAAAATTAATACTGCTTGAGTTAAAATTTTCAACTGCTAGCGTAGTTTGACGTGGTTAATACTGCTAGGTTGATACTGGTGGTTAATACTGCTCGGCTTAATGATACTACTACTAGTATTATCTGTAATCAGTTGACACACACGTTTGGATCTCGGACAGAACTATTTTTCACAAAAGTTTATTCTTATTGGTTATATGGCTATTATTTTTGGGATTTATTGAAGATATGATTACGAAGACGATTGATTATCACTTATTTGATGTTGTAGTTGAGTTTTTCAGATGCGTGTTTGATTGAAGCAATTTTATACACGTAAAATATAATATATATAATATATATGAAATTTACCAGATTACCCTTGAGGACAAAGATAAAAAGGAAATTCTTCAAAATATATATAAAAATTAATAACGTATATTAACGGGAAGTATGATTCCCGAGGTCGTTTTCCCTAGCGATTTATGAAATGAATCCACGTTTGTGCTCGGATAATGATTTGAATTGGGTAACATGGATGATTTGATTAACTACCTTTTACAATTAAAATAAACTAATTAATACAATTAAGACGAGGACAAAATAACGGAAGACAAATTTATAACTAAAAACGCAAAAACGGGACCTCTAAACGAGGTCAAAAACCCTAAATTCTAAAAATAAACCTAACTCAAAAAAAAAATTTTTTTTCTTTTTAATTGAACTCTATTTGACTAAAAAGTAAGTTTAAAGAAAACTAGAAAAAAACGGAGTTTAATGAGTGTTAAAAACGAAAAACTGGAAGGAGAGAACGGGAGCAAATCCGTTCTTTAAAATCGAAATTTTGAATTAGTCCCATAAACGCATAAAACTAATTTTCTTGACACTTTAATGATAAAAGAAAATTTTCTAAAAAAGATTTTTTTTTTGATTATTTTTCTATTTTTTATGATTTTTTAAAGTTTTTAATGAAAATAAATGTTTAAAAATACTAAACGTAATATAAAAATTCTAGAAAAATTACAAAAAATAGCTAAGACTAATTAAAACCTAAGAAAATTAAGCCCGAGATCACAGCTTATAAAATAAGCTGTGAAATAAGCTTTGACAGCTTATAAGGCTTATTGGCCAAAATGAGTATAAGAAATTAAGGGTGCAAAAGTCTTATGAAAAAGACCCAAGGGCACAGCGGTAAGGAGTGGGTGTGTGTGTTTATAAAAGGTTGAGGTGTTGAGGTCGGGGGTTCGAGTCTTGCTCACCCCCGACTTCCACTTCCCTTTTTTTTGTTTTTATAAAAAACTTAAAGAACAAAAGTTTTAGATTGAGCTTTTTTGAACAACTTTAACAAAACAACTATAAGCTTAAACTCAAAATTAAGCTCAAAAACAGCTTATGAAGAAGCTGTTTTCAGTGACTTAGCTTTTAAGAGCTAAAAAGCTACTTTTCCTTCAAAGGCTTGCACACTACTCAAATTAAGCTCAATTTTGAAACTAAAAGCTGTTCTAGATAGCTTATGACATGTAGAAGCTAAACATGAAAAGCTGAATTAACCAAGAACACTATAGGACTCCTAAATTTAATGATTAAAATAGTTAACTCAGAAATAAGCACTTAAGACTTAAAAAAAATTAGATAAGCTATATCCTAGAATAAGCTAAGACAGAAGCTCAACTTTTGAAAACTTAATAACCTAAACATAAGCTATAAATTCAAACTATAAAAGCAAATACTATAAGCTAAAAATCTAAGCTTAGAAGCTAGGATCTACTTGCTACTGTTTTTGGCTTTTTGATATTTTTGATGAACTTTTAAGGCTTAATTAACCTAAGAAATAAGCTAGAAATTTGAATTCAAGTTTTAAACTATCTTATCTTATATCTAAACTAAAAGCTTACTTAATTTTAGAAGCTAAATCCTAATTTGAGCTAGCTTAGATACTATGGAAGGGTAAGCAGTAGTAACAGCAGTTACTACTGCTGATGCAATTGACAAAGGGCAAATCTAATATTGCAGGTGACCAAGTATGTCAAACCTGCACTAAACACACTCAATGAATGTTTCTAAACTCAACACAAACAAAATCCAAGCTCACAAGAGCTTAGATCCAAAATTCTCTTATTAGCTTTTTGAAAACAAACTCCCCTGGTGCAGGAGAATAGAAATAAACCTAAACTTTCTAGATTTTTAAACCTAACCTTTAAAATCTCTTTAACTACTCATTTAAAGTGATTTTAAAAATGACTCAAGCAATGAACTCAACTCATTTTGACTTTAAATGGTCAAACCTGCATAATCCAAACACTCCTTAAGTTATTGACAGATTAAATAAAACTTGACTAAATGAAATCTAGCTAGCAAAACTAAAGTACCAGATCTTAAATAGCTTATAACAAGTTTGATAAACATAAATCAACAATCAACTAAGCTAGAATTAAAGATCTACAAATTACGCTAAATATTTTTGGCTTTTTGGTTGATTTGATGACAAATTGAATAAAACTAACATCTAAGCTATATAAACTTAAAACAAATTATCAAATTAAACTAATCATCATATATGATGACATTAAGCACAAAGAAGCAAGATAATAAGCAAAATAAGCAATTGATAAGCAAATAAGCAATACTTCACTAGTAAACTTAAGATAAGGAAGGTAAATGAAAACTTACAATGACCTTAGCAAAACAAAGGCAGAAATGCTCAAAGAGCTTATCAACAGCACTGGCTTATCAGAGGTAAGCCAGTTTAAGTCCATAGGAGCCCTTCCATAATTGGCTCATCTTCTCTTCCATAAGCTTGTAAATCCGGTATTCCAAGGTTTTAAGTTGATTTTAAGGTTTAAGCGTATTAAAGACTGAATTGAGCTCAATCACAAGCTTATAGACTAGTGAGAGCTTATAAGAGCTTATTGATCCGTACACTATTACTAGAGCTTATAGAGAGCTTTTGACAAATTTATTAAAGAGAACAGCTTATAAAAACTAAAATGAGAATTTTATTAATACTTTTATAAAGATAACAATTCTTTATAGCTAAAAACATTCCACATAATACTATCATCAATCCCCCCCCCCCCCCCCCCCCCCCCCCCCCCCCCCCCCCCCCCGATTTTCCGTTGTGACTCGAATGATAAGCAATTAGCGTAATCTAATGATGATTTATAGTCTTAATAACAATAATTTTAGTATATTAAACCGATAAATACACAACAACTCCCTAACACCCAAAACCCCAAATCCTCAAATAAACCCCATAAATCACAACACCCCAACCCCACCCCCACCCCCACCCCCCCCCCCCCCCCCCCCCCCCCCCCACACCCCCCCCCCCCCCCCCCCCCCCCCCCCCCCCCCCCCCCCCCCCCCCCCCCCCCCCCCCCGCTAAAAATAACGACTACAAGAGATTGAACAAGTAAAATTACATTTAAAAACTACATAAGCTATTTTACTAAGAAAAATTACAAGGGAAAAGATGTATGTGTGTGGGTGAGGAGCTCGTATTTATAGCCACCAGGGAAGCTTCTAGGCTCCAAAGTTTGTTAGATCTTCCTTCAATCATTGCCCTTGATTACTCTAATCATTGAGTACTCACTTTCTACCGTTGTATCACTTATGAGCTCACACGGATTGCCAGCGTGGCAATCCGTGATGTGACACCTTTGTGTTACTTCTATGAGTAGAATGAGTACAAATCCCAACATTTCCTTGTGCTTTCTTCAATCCAACGTAGTATTCCTTCTTGGGTATTGGCCAATAAGAGGTTAAGAAAAAAATAAAAACCAAAAAAAAAAAAAAAAAAAAATAAAAAACACAGCCCCAAAAAAACCCCCCACAAAAAAAAAAAAAAAAAAATAAGTGACGTTTTAACCCTGCCATCGTGTACTTGAGCCCTTGAATTGTCCTTTTTGGCCCCCAATTGGTAAAAGCCCTTTGATTTGACTAAGAGGGTAAATGAAGGAGACGGGTGAACAGTGGTAAAACCACTTTTCCCGCTTCTTTTACTTATAAAAGGGGTTGTTTAATTGTGCTGACCCGGGTTTGACTTGGGTTTATTTTATAAAAGGGATGGGCCGTGTATTATGGATTTGGGCCCGGGTATTGGAATGGTTTTTTGTGTTATAAAGAAATATCGGGTGTTAACTTTTAAGATATAAAAGTTAACACCGTTAGGTTTTTAGGGATTATTTTTGTGAATTTGTTTATAAATGAGGGACTGATTTTGAAACTTTGGAATTTTGTCCTGTTGTGACTTGGGTTGACTGAGAGTTGACCAAGGCTTGACCATAGTTTGACTTTGATAGCTTCCTTCCGGCTTTTTATGTGCTCTTCCGTTCTTGTGTTCGTGTTTGCCCGGTTTTAACCTTTTTCTTGTGGTTTTTGCTTTATCCATACCTGCGCATACAAAACACAAAAACAAGCATATCTTTGCCATTTTTATTATGTTTTTGGTCTTTCTTGGGTTTATTTTGATATAAAATAGATATGTGTTTTCACACATATCAATGCGTGTAATCGAAATTATTATGTTAGAATGGTTTGTATTTGGTTAATGAAGTAATGATGTTATCTTCTATATTGTGTTATCTGCTTATTTTGATTGACAAATGTGTGTTTTGGTTAGGATATTATCTGCTTAATTATACTTAATTTTCTTTTGCAAAAATAATTGACATTAGCTCAAACAGCTCAGATGACAGGAGATGGGCAGCAAAAAAAGAAAGTGCTCCAGTATTTTATGGGCCATCAACACAAGGATTGCTAGATGCTTATGGATATAACACAATTGAGGAATATCTATCATGGAACTACTTTCCAAGCACGAACAATGAAAGCACAGACATGGAAATCACAGACATGAGAAACACAGACAAGGATTGCATTGTTGACTCTAACTCTGCAATGTCTAAAGGTAAATATGTACCAGTTTGCAAGAAAAATAAACCAAATGTGTATAGCCATGTACAAGTCACAGGTCTATGCTGGGAATACAAATATGGTTATACATGGGATGAAATTGAAAAGAAAATGGGAGCCAGGAAGTCAAAAACTTGTGCAGATAAGGCAAAGGGGAAAAGAAAGGTGTCATGTGGAAGCTGATCATGTTATAACATGTTTTAGATGTTTGCTTTTGTTTGTGTTTTGTTTAGCAATCAAACTTTATGGTGACTTATGTAATTGGATGGAAATCATTACTTTTTAAAAGCTTATGAAATTTGATGTATTGGTCTGTTTGGTTTGTGTGTTACTGTACTTGTTGGTTTGTGTGTATTGCAGCTTGACAATTGCATAAGCAGAGGGAGTAGAGAAAAAACCATGGTTTGAATAACGAAGGTTTCTATAAGCACTCTTTAAGCTACTAGCCAAAAATAATGAAGCTTAACTTCTATATTAAACAGGAATGCTTAACCTTAACGATTAGGTTACTGGGTAACCGCTTGTACTTCTGTAAGAGGATGTCTCACGGTTCGATATTGTGTTGGAAGTGTAACTCCTTAGGTGTTACGCATTTTTTATATTGGTACTAGTAAAAAACATTGAAACTTTAACTTCTATATTTAATATAGTATGCAATTACATTAATGATTGGTTGTCTGTGCAAGTTGGGTAAACAGGCTTGAATTCTGTAACGGGAATGGTCGCGGGTTCAATTCTTGTGAGGTTTTGTAACATCCTTTTTTTTATTTTTTTGTTATGAATATATTGGTTTTTTTTTTGTATCTTATGTTCATATACATCTAAGCATAAAGTGACCAAAAAGTGTTAATAAGTTTTTGTGACCATTTTGTGTTTAAAGTGTCGATTAATATCTTTTTTGTGTGGACTATTTGATCATCATATGGCCACTTGAATTTGTTGTTTATGTGACTGTTGTAATATTTAGCCACAACAAAGCATGTTTGTTTTGGGTATTTTGTCTTATACACATCGAAGCTTAAAGTGACCATAACAGTGTTATTATGTGTGACCATTTTGGTGTTTAAATTGAACAATTGTGTTTTTGTGTGATACTAGTTGATCATCTATTGGCTACATGGGATTGAAGTTTGTGTGACTTTTGTAATATTTAGCCACACAAAGATGTTTTGTTTTTGGGTATATTAGTCACATACACTAGACTAAAGTGACCAAAAGTGTTAATAAGTGTGACCATATGTGTTTAAAGTGAAGAATATGTGTATTTTGCTATGACTAATGTTTAACCAATGGCCCAGAATTATATGTTTGTGTGGCCATTGGAAATATTTAGTCCACAAAGCATGTTTTTTTGGTGTTTGTTTATTCACATAACAATTAGCATAAAGTGGCCAAAGTGTTAATAAGTTTGACACTATGGTGTATTAATTGAAGATATGTGTATTTTGTTGTGACTAGATTGATCATCCAATGGTCACATGAATTTTATGTTAGTGTGGCCTTTTGTAATATTTAGTCACACAAAGCATGTTTGTTTTGGAACTAAAACGCTTATTTTTATACGTAACTAGTTATAGCTGTTTATGTTATATACGGTTTGATGAAAATATTTAATTATAAGGTAAATTTCATTCTTTGATTTAGTTCATGTTTGTCTTTAGTGTTTAAGAAAGTCAAAAAAATTATTTTACTGCTCCGAGAGCGTAAATATGTTAATTTTGTATTTTTCGTCGTTTCCTCGAGTTTTTACGAAAACTGTGTTTAAAGGTCGTGTTTTACAAAGTTTTAACTATTATTAAACGTTTTAAAGCAAAATTTAGTGGGACGGATTTAAAATATTTACGAAAGTGGTGACCCGAGTTTTATGGCCGAGTTTTATCAACTAGTGCTAGTTTTAGAAGAGATTAAAGATGGAGGGGTTAAAATTGCCAAATGATCAAAGTCCATTTCTATAAAAGGAAGCATAATACTTCCATTTCACTTTTTAGAAAAAAATTTCATCTCTTTCTCTCTTCTCTTGTCTCCACGACCGGCCAAGCCACATACACCATCACCACCATTTTATTTTCGACATGCATTAAAATCTACCTATACCATATTAATCCTTGTATCAAGAGCTACATTTCCCACTATTAAAAACCCACATGCATTGAGTTTTGAGAAAGTTAGATTTTTGGTTGATTCTTGAAGTTTTAAGCCTAAGGGTGTGTTTCTTGTTGCTAGATTGTTGTTATTAGCAAGAGGTTGTTTTGAAAAAGGTTTTGGTTTGGTCTTTGGGTGTTCATCCGTACGGTTTGACCAAGGGGGAAACAAAACAAATCTTTGTTCTAGCTTTGTGAGTAATTACTTATAGTTATGTGTTGATTAATTTGATTGTATTATGTATATATTGGTTGTTGCTAGATGATTCAAGTGCAAAATGGATTTGAAAGTATTTCAAGTATGAACATATGTTTGATGGTTTTAGTACATGTTTTTAGCCTAGTTAAACATGATGGAATAGTTGGATTTTGCTAAAAATGTGATTTGGTATGATTTTGGGTTGACTTTTGTTGACCAGAAAGTTTGACTTAACCATAGCGTGTCAAGAAAATTTAGAAATGCAAATTAGGCTAATTAATATGATAAAGGATGTTCTAAGGTTCGTTTTGATATAAGGCGGGCCTTGTAACTCCTAAAAATGAATGTTTTACGGCCAAGTCAAGATTGAGTAATTTTTGGGGTAAAAAGTC
Source organism: Tanacetum coccineum (assembly GCA_026074375.1). Classification (NCBI taxonomy): domain Eukaryota; kingdom Viridiplantae; phylum Streptophyta; class Magnoliopsida; order Asterales; family Asteraceae; genus Tanacetum; species Tanacetum coccineum. The sequence goes on from BQNB010048678.1 coordinate 27,334, forward strand.
AACTACGAACTTTGACTTTAAAAGTCAAAGTTGGGTAAATTTTTGAACATAGTTTATAATAAGCAAAGGGTTCGTAATGTTAGTTAATTAATAATGAAATATGAAGTTCGGTTTATATTATCTTTACTTTCGGCAAACTTTCTAAAAATGAAAACTTTATTAAAAACGTGGTAATATGGTTAAGTGCGTCAATGAGAAATGTTTTTCGTCGCACTTGAAGATTGTAGTATATGATTGTATAGACGTAATAGTGATAAGTATATGTATATGCAAATATGCAATATATGATATATTATACTTTTTGTCACGTACCGCTATATATGTATTATATAGGTCGCGGTTGAGACGTGGAGTTTATTGCGCTTGTTGATTTGATTGAATTGGATCTTTGCTTAAGGTGAGTTCATAGCCTCGCTTTTGAACTATTTTAAATGTTTTTAAACCCGCGAGGGGGATACATGTTTGTTTATAAATCAGACACATATGATTTTATGGTATGCTGGACCCGATTATGAGATTGTTTCCGCATAAGTTGCTATTGTCGAAGTCCCTTATTTCATGAACCGTTAATTGCCTTGTGATGTGAATGCTAATGCATTAAATAGATCTATTGGGTTTGACAACCCTGTCCGAGGTTTGAATCCGTTGGTGAACACCCTGTCAAACGGACATTTTGTTATTAGAAATTAGTAGGTATATGACAATAATACCTTGTTTGGGGCACTTTAACATATGAATTGCCATATGTCTTGTTAACGTTCGGTGTCATGAGCTTATTGCGCGAAATAAAGAAATTGTTATAAATTGCATTTGTTGCATTGTTTTCCCGAGAACTAATAATGTGTTCAAAGGTTTTTACTTAATGATTAATTTAAACTCTATGAATTTCACTCAACTTTGTTGTTGACGTTTTAAACACGTTTTATCCTAGGTAACCAAGGCTGAAGGCAACGATGTCGTGCGTGTGGTGGATTTTATGGAAAGACTACTTGTGTGTTCCGGTCTTTCAAAAACAATGCCTTATGTTGTGTTTAAAAACAATGTCTTTTATTTGAAAGCAATTGTCTTTCAATGTTTGTAATAGACGGTGTTGCGATTCTGTAGGACCTAAACGCATTTTAACTCTGAAAAATTATGGAACACATGCTTGGTAAAACATCTTATTTTAGTCGTTTTCTATTATCGTAGTGAATGATGCTATTTAGTTACACAAAATTGCTAATTTCCGCTGCGCAATTCGATGCCCCTCGGGGCGGGTGTTGCATTGTGAGATTATTAGATCGGATGGGTACGCCTACCCAGTATTTGTGTGATTATTGGAGCGGATGGGTACGCCTTCCTAGGTTTGTGTGTGGTCCTACCCTAATTTTAGTGCTCCAACTGGTAGGCCATTTAGGTGCGTAAGTGACATATGGTTATTGATTAGCGGTGATGTTAAGGTTGTTTGCATATATTCACTGTCATATAGCACACATATCACTTATAATTCTTTTAGCCAAAAATTTGCTTTCTCTTGTCTCTCCCCTCCTCTTGCCGTTCGAACCAACAACACCAACATAAAATCACCATCAAAAATTTGTTACTTACATGCATTTAAATCCGTTTAAACCATCTAAATCCTTGTTCAATCCTCTACAATCCTCACTAATAAAACCGTACTGCAAGAGTATTTAAGAAGTTCGGTTTTTGGTCAATTTCTATTGATTTGGTGTATAAGGAAGTGTTTCTAGTAGCTAGATTGTTGTTATATTGTAGTGGTTTGGTTTGAAAAGGTTTGGTTTTGGTTTTGGGGGTTCGTCCGTACGGTTTGGTCAAGGGGGGAAAAGCCCCAAAGTCAAGTCTTGTTCAGCTTTGTGAGTGTTTACTTGAGATGTTTTTTGATAATAAGATGGTTAGACATGTATAGAATTATAGGCTAGTTGATATCAAGTGCAAAATGGTTTGAGAAAAAGTTTCAAAACAGTAAGAACATATGTTTATGGTTTAGTGCATGTTTTTTTAGGCTAGTTAAACATTTTGAGAGAATGGTTTAGATTTTAGTAAAAAATCAGTTATGATATGACTTTGTGTTACTTTTGGTGAACACAGGAAAGTTGACTATGACATAAAAACAGTGTCCCCGAGAATTTTTTTTACATCAAAAATATGCTTTTGATTATGATAAAGATGTTTTAAGGTCCGTTTTTATATAAGGTAAGCCCTAGTCACCCTAAAGAATGAGATTTTTATTTACGTCCGAGTCCAAGATAGATTTATGTTTAGTAAAAATCAACTTCGAAGTTGACTTTTGAAAGTCAAACTTCGTATAGAACTTGAATAAATTCATAACAAGCAAAGGATCGTAATGTTAGTTTAAACTAAACTCTGAAACTATCAGTTTGGGTATATAATCCTTTACTTCGTCAAGCATTTCTAAAATTGAAAACGTAATTGAAAAACGTTGATGAATAATGTAAAGTAAGTCAAAGCGAATATTTTGCGACGCACATGGTGATTCTATTAAGTGATTGTACATATTGTAGTGTGATATATATATATATATGATATATACAAATATATAGTATAATAAATAAAGATATAATATTCTATAATCCCGATCGATTATGAAGGTTTTTATTTGAGAAATTGAGAAGGTTTTCAAAATGATAGATTTTTAACATTGAATCAAGTTTTTCAAGCTAAAACACATTTTAAATGGAATGATAAATTGAAAATGTGTAAAAAAAATTCGAATCAATTTTAAAAAACATCTCGTTTTTGCAATATAAGTAAAATACTGAATCTTCTATACAAATTTAAAGGAATCCATGTACCATACTCCGATTTTATCAAGATTTGTGAATCATTTTGATTATTTATAGATATGAAATCACTATTAAAAGATGTTTCTTGTAATCAAATCAATCAAAAAATATGAATCAAATTGCTCGAGACATAAATTCTCAAATCTTCTTAAAATAAAAACCTTTCAACGAAACCGCCTAAATATATATCAATAGATATAATATAGTATAAATTAATATATATATATAAATATATATATCATATATAATATATATATATATATACAAGTAATTCAATAAATTATATGTAATACATTTAGTTACGTGCCGGAATATATATGTACTTTAATAGTCGCGGTTGAACGTGAAGTTTGTGCGCTTGTTGACATTTGATTGATTGATTTAGGATCATTTTGCTTAAGGTGAGTTCATAGCCTCGCATTAAATTCTTTTAAATATTTTTAAACCCGCGAGGGGGATACATGTTTGTTTTATAAATCAAACACATATGATTTTATGGTATGCTGGACCCGATTATGAGATTGTTTCCGCATAAGTTGCTATTGTCGAAGTCCCTTATTTCATGAACCGTTAATTCCTTGTTGGAAGTAAACACTAATGCATTCAATTAGATCCTATTAGGTTTTGACACCTAGTCCGAGGTTTGAATCCTTGTGACCAACTCCTATCAAATGACATTTTGTTATTAGAATTAAGTAGATTATAATGAACAATAATACCTAGGTTTGGGCACCTTTTAGCATAATAAATATTTACATATATGTTTTTGTTAATCGTTCGTGTCATTGACTTTAAGCGTGAAAGAAAAGAATTGCTATACAATTGCATTTGTGTGGAAGGCAACGATGGCGTGGAATTGTCGATGGCGTGGCAGACGATGGCGTGAAGTGTCCGTGCGTGTGGCAACTGATGTTTTTAATCCCAGGTAACTAAAGGCTAGACGGCAACATGGCGGTGGAAGTGTCGTGCGTGTGTTAATGGATTTTATGGGAAAGACTCTTGTGTGTTCCCGGTCTTTAAAAAAACAATACCTTATGTGTGTCAAAAACAATGTCTTTATTTGAAAACAATATGTTTTTCATGTTTGTAATAGACGGTGGTTACGATTCTGTGGGACCTAAAGCACTTTTAACTCTGAATAATTATGGAACACATGTTTGGTAAACATCTTATTTGAGTCGTTTTCTATTATCGTCGGTGGATGCTATTTAGTAACACCAAATTGCTAATTTTCGCTGCGTAAACCGATCCCATTTCGGGGCGGGGCGTTACAAAAGACTACTTGTTGTTTCCTTGTCTTACAAAAACAAAGTCTTAAGTTGAACTTAAACAATTTCTTTAATTTGAAACAATAGTTTTTACAAATGATTTAATTGGGTTGTGGATGCGATTCTGTGGGGACCGCTGAATCGTTTTACTCTGATTAATAATTGAACATAAAATGCCAAACATATGCTTGTTTTTGCTATTTGCGTTGTGCAGGTAACAAATATTCAGAAAAAGGACAAAAACGAAGAAAAACAGACAAAACCAAGCACGGAAGAAAAACAGACAAAACAATGCAAAGGTTAATTCAAAAAGAAATAAAAAAAAATAGTTTTTCAAAAAGGGTGGCCACAGGTTTCGAACCTGTGACCTCCCTTTTAGCTAGCCAACGCCTCAACAACACACACACAAACCATCTGCCCTTGGGACTTTTTCAATTAACCTTTGCATTGTTTTATTTATATACTCATTTATCAGTTTATGCTTATTAAGCTTATTTACTTATTTCTTTGCTTATTTGTTCAGCAGTTGGTGTCGTTTTATTTTTTCTTTATTCTTCATAGCCCAAAGGAGTTTTCCTGAATTTTTCATAATTTTCCCATTTAGTTTAGGATTTTTAATCAACTTTTTCTTATTAAAACTGTTTTTAATTCATATTAAATAAAATAAAAGTCAAAAAAATATAATTCTTTTTTAAAAAAAATTCTTTTATCATTTAGGACTTAGGAAAATTAAATTTGCTTTTGTAGGGTTAAAATTTTAGAATTTGGTTTTTTAAAGAACGGGATTTGGTCCCGTTCTTGTTTTTCTTTGTTTTTTCACTTTATTTGCTTACGTTTTGGTTTTCTTTTATTTGTTCTTGCATTTTAGTCACTTAGGATTTATAAAAAATTAAAAAAATCATTTTAGGATTTAATATTTTGATAATTTATGTTTAAAGTCGCGTTTTGTTTAAGATTCCCGTTAATGTTTTAAGTTTTAACTTAAATTGCTTTCGTTTTAGTGTTTCTTTTACATGTTTTTGCATTTTTAATTGTAGAAATAGAAAACCAATTCAACTTGTGATTATTCAAGCATTGTCCCACAAATCGATTCTCGATTCTCAAATTCACGCCTTGACGGGAAAAGACCCGGGAAGGTCTTTTAGGGATTTTGCTTTGAAGAAAAGTAAATATCTCTTTAAAAACCTCTTAGAATATTTATCATTGATAACTTTGAGATTTATCCTTATTATATATATTTATTATATATTGTATTTATATATTTAAAAAGGTGTAGTTTCGAACGTGTCAAGACGCTCCCCCAGTTTGTCCTATAAATACTGGATTTTTCCTCACAATTTTCTCACATTTTGCACTCATTCTTTCTGTTCTAAAACAGCCCACACATCTCTCTAAAATTCTTTGATCATTTAATCATAAAGCTTTGTTTCCAAGTAATCCAAGCTCAATCCCTCAAGTGTAAGAGAAGAATACTTCCATCATCAAGTGAAGAAGTATTACACCCCAAGTGTATATTGCAATCTTGTTGCATCCATATCATATATTTGTAAATCAATTGTATATCTTGTATTTGTGTGTAGTAGCTTGATCTTGGCGATCTTTGTAAGTATAGTTAGATCGTAGTGATCTTACCAAGTAGTGTTTGATAGTAGTGATATAAGTGGTGTAGTGAAGTGAAGTTGTGAAGAAGTCTTGAAGTTGTGAAGAAGTCTTGAAGTTGTGAAGAAGTCGTGAAGTTGTGAAGTCGTGAACAAGTAGTGAAGTTGTGAAGTCGTGAACAAGTCGTGGAGTTGTGAGGTCGTGAACAAGTCGTGAAGTTGTGTTGTGATAGATTGGTTCTAGCTAAGATTAGAACTCAACATTTAGCTTTGTGTCGTAAATCGGTGTAAGCAACGTTGTGTACGGTTTTCTCCGCCATAAGGGAGTTTGTTGACATAGTGAAGAAAACTCTCGAGTTAGGTGCTCGGGGAGTGGAGTAGGGCGAAGAGGTGCTTCGTTAAGACCACCACTATCATTTTTCGTGTGTGGGTTGGTTGTGGTTTGATTGTTCTTACTCTTATCTCTTGTCTTACTTTATCATTTCATATACTTATATTGTTCATATTGTGCAAGCATTGAATTCACAAAAAGTCGAATCTAAGTTTTACAAACAAACATAAACCTTAAATTAAAAAGCGGTAAACTATTCAACCCCCCTTCTAGTTTTCCACACTTTTGGTTATGGTTATAAAATTAACCATGTTTGGTGTTTTGATGAAGTAGAGTCAGTGGGCCACCTTCTTTTGCATTGTTCTCGCTCGTTCGGTATTTGGACATCTTTGTTTAAATGGTGGAGCATTCTTTGGATACTTCGTCGTTGACTGATTTTACTAACGAGTGGAATCTAGGGATAGGCATCAACGGAGGTAAGTTTTGGCGGTTTTTGGGCCCATGTACAACATGGGCAATATGGAATTCAAGAAATGAAGCGCTTTTCGGGAGTTTTCATGTTCGGCGGATTTGATCTAAATCATGAAACGTAAAGTATTTTTATGGGCTTGTAGTGCTCGGGTCGAAGCCACGATTATCACATTTGGTTAAGCCAATCTTAGGTCCTAATTACTGGTGGTTCTTCTTAGTTATGTTTTCAATGTCATTTTGTACTTCAACCCATAGTAGTTCGATCTTATAGTTTGTATTTTATGTATCATACGCTTTTCAAGTTCTTTTTAACATTTTAATGAAAAGGATCCTTGAATTTATTTAATTTAGTTTTTTGCCAAAATAATAATATTGATATTTGCAAAACTTAAAGAAAAACACTAATTAGTTGTCAAAGGTTAAGACTTACGGATGACAAAAAAATCCGTACTCGACCCCGACTGGGGATAGGGACGGGGATGGTGAATCTCCGAAATATGAAACCGGGGATGGGGATAACATGAATCCTCGAACCCGACCCGACCCTGACCCCGACCCTGACCATGACCCCGATCTTTCTAGTGTATAAGTATTTAAGTTTATATGTTATATTCATACTCGATTAACTTGTATATGTATATGTTTATGAGTATCGACATGTATATTCTATATTTTTAGGATCAAACACCTTTATAATTAGAAGTATAAGCACCAACTACATATTACTTGACTATTTTGTCTGAATACACATATATGATACATGTTGTTTATATGTATATGTGATGTTACAATTTTTATGATGCTTTACAGTTGATTTGATATTTTAGCTAAACTAATTATGTGCGATGTACGTTTGATTAGACACTTTATCAGTTTAAATTCTTTATATATTCGACAAGTTGCTGAAATTTTTATGTTATTTCATATGGGTGGAAAAACCTGAATCCCCACGGGGAACCCCGATCCCCATTAGGGACGAGGATGGGGATGAAAAGTAGTTCCCCGATAGGGATGGGGATAGAGAGCGAAAACGGGGATGGGGATGAGAAATACAATCCCTTATATTCCCCGTCCCGTTGTCATCCCTAGTTTTAAGACTGTCTTATTTTGACTTGCGTAGAAGATAAAACAGTTTTAAATGAACTTTCTTTCGGAACAGAAAGACTATTTATAAAAAACAATAGATCGTAAACTTAATGGACCTAACCTATAAACAAACTCGACCTCATTACCTATTGCCTAATAGATTTTAGTTATGCTAAATCATCTCACCTCGTCTAACCACCTAAGACTAAGTATAAATAGTGTAATAAGGAAGCCCCAAGAGTGTACTCATTATTGCTATCTAAGCGGCACTTCAGCTTCTCTTTTTACAGCCAACTTTACCATCAACTTAGTGTAATAAGAAAATCAACTTTACAATCAAAACATATTCCACTTAAACACAAATATACTCCACAAAAAACCATCTAATAAAAAAAACACGCACAACAACAACAATACACAATTGGGACTTGTGCACGACAAAGTTCTTCTCAAATGCACCTAAGACGCGTCAACAATTGGTGAGCGTGATAGTGCTTGTCTTGCCACCTAGACAAAGACTCATCTTCGTTTATCAATTACGGTACGTCTAACGTTTTCACGATAAAAAAAAGACGATGGCACGTGACAAGAAATTATAAGTTTGATAGAAACACATAGAGCTCATCATCATCATATCTCTTGCAGCTCCTTGGTGTCGTATCTAGTTAGTGCGATTGTTTGAACACCTATTGTAGTATTGTTTTCTTGTGGACTATGACCCTCGTCCCCATGTGTTTGTTGCTCGTGTTTGATCTCAAATCAATAAGAACTCGAGTATCCTACAACTTTAACGAGATAACGACAAGAAGGATCATAATGGCAAGACCATCTATTGTCCATGTCGACCACAACTTATTGAACTTGACTAATATTACTGGCTTTGTTGCATTGCAAATGGGGTATTCGTTGAAGTGGTAAGAGCTTGGTTGCTTTATTAAATTTATTTCCATTCATTCCATATTCTATGACCATTTGTGAAGGAATATGGGAGACATCTAAAGGGCCTTGATGGATACGTGGTAAACTCAAGAGGCCAACCGTAAGCTTTAAGAATGTGGCCAAACATGAGATGGGTCAAATGAATCAAAAGTTACCCAAAATCTATGTAAATGTGTCTACAACCTTTTTTGACCCATATTACAATAGTACCCATTTTTGAACAACTACTGCGTGCGTAACTAGCCAGATTGCATGCTACAAACAGGAAGAAGATCATGAATCAGCTGAAAAATGTCATTTTGCAACAAATCAACAGACTCATAAGCCCTAATCTAATCCTCTCAATGCATGTTCCTAAAAATGGAAAGATGATAAATGAATTTGTTGTTCTTAACATGTTCAGTCATTGCATGAGACATCATATAAAGGTTGTATGCTCATAACTTGCAAGTATACTGTCAAAATTAAGGTGTCTGCACATTCGAGGTCCTTGGATCTGTTCTAATCAGAACTGGGTCGAGTTTCAGAGTCCGACATTTGAACCTCTTCAATCATTTTCACAACTTCATCCATAGTAGGCCGCATATCTGGAGCTGGCACAACACACGCCATACCGATCTGCAACATTTGCACCATATCCTCTTCGATGTTATGAAATTTCATAAGCTCGATATCAAAGACCTCAGCAGTCCATTCTTCCCTTACTACCGATTGGACCCACTTCGGGAGATCAACCATGTCTTCTCTTCCGGGTGATTGGAGCGGTTGTTTACCAGTGAGCATCTCAAGAAGAAGAACACCGAAGCTGTAGACATCGGATTTATGAGTGTGCTTTCTGATTTCGAGAACTTCGGGAGCTCGGTAACCGACAGTGTACCGAGATGTGGATGGTGGGAAATTTACAAGAAGGGCTAAGCCGCTATCGGAGATACAGCCTTCTCCATCTTCGTTAATAAGGATATTTGATGATTTAATGTTTCCATGAACGAATGTAGGGCCACCAGAAGCGTGGATATGGGCAATGCCTCGTGCAGCTCCAAGGGCAATAGTAACTCTAGTTTCCCAGTCTACCGGAGTTCTAGAAGTACCTCTGTTTCCTGCAATGATATTGAAGTTGATTAGCAGATTGATAATGATTTAGCAACGAAGTATACAGATCAAGATGGTGTACAATACTACATTCACTCATACAACTATTGCACATGTCATCTATTGGATATTCGATGATAAAGTAAGCAAAACTGAGTTGGACAACCATAGAATTTTAATAACTTGATCTTACACCTACATTTTTTAATATATCTGTAAACTAAAACTTTGGCCCTTATTATGACACATTTCACAAGTCAAAACACATGTGACCTGTTGCATCTCACTGCAAATTTGCAAGATACATGACATATCGGTCGAATTTATCTTTTGCAAGAGAGGCAGGTTAGCCAAAGTTTGAGGTTAAAATAACCATATTTCACGCAGATCGCCCCGGCCATAAATCAGGTATATGTTGTTGCTTCATAATCATAAAAAGTATTTAAGGTACACATTGTGAAGTCTACTCGGATGGACCAACTTGAACTCATGTACTTATAAATGAACCGCTTGTAGTTATGTTTATTTTTTACAGGTCAAATGGCTAGAAATGTAGCTAAAAAGCAAATGGGTTGAATGGGTCAAACTTCAAAGACTCAAAGGTCACCCAAAATGTATTGCTTATTTAGTTATTACAAGTATTGCTGTAATAATATAGTTATCGGTTAACATACAAATTATTTATATAGCGGACAAAGAGTGTTTTAGGCCAGTCAATTGACCTAGATTTACCCATTAAGAGACTTGCTACAGCTGTCTGTCTCCTTCATATGCCAAAGGATATAAGCACTTCATATCAAATACAAACACGTGGTCTCATTTTAAGTAGATGAAAACCAAGCAAGGAATATTATCAGAATCAAGGTAAATAGTGGTCATACGATAGCAGGTACATTGTAATCTTTCCATATAGCCGGAGATTTTGGTATAAAGTTTTACTTTTTATTTGCTATGATGCATTAAGAACACATAAAGAAAGGGGACAGGAGAGAAAACTATAAAATGCATACCATGCAAGAGTGTCAACAGGCTTCCGGTCGAGATATAATCATACACGAGTAGCTTCTCATCCTTCGAGTAATAATAAGCACGAAGAGGTACAACATTTGGATGTGGATCAATTCTCCCAATGACTTCCATTTGTTGTTCAAATTCTTTCTGCCCTACCACTACCTCCTTCAACCTTTTCACAACAACAATTACTGACTCCTCCAAAGCTGCCTTATATGCGGTCCCATAACTACCCTTTCCAAGCACCTCAGCTGAAGACCGCAATAAGTCCTCAAGATCAAAGTTATAAGAACAACCTCCAAAGAAAACCATCTTGTTATTTTCTATATCTTGTACTTCACCACCAAATTCTTCCGTAGGCTTCTCACCCCTTTCACCAAGAGAAGACTTCCCTTTTCGCACACGAGCTTCATCTCTATTCCTTCTCTTTTTCTTCAAACAACAACATAGTGATAAAACAACTAGAAGTATAATCGCAACACCACCTCCAACTGCTATGGCAATAATAGCCCATAATGGAAGCTTCTTTGAGCTTTTCTGTTGAGGAGCAACGAGTGGTGGAGGGGTGGCGGTAGCAGGAGGAAGAGGGGGAGGATGTGGAAGAGGAGAGAGTATCGGTGAGCAAGGCCTTAAAGGTAGTCCACACAAGAAAGAATTCCCTAAAAACGATGAATTTGGGAAACCTTTGAGGGAAGATGGAATAGAACCAGTAAGAAGATTGTAGCTTATGTTGAGATTTCTGAGCCTCGAAAATGTTATATTCGGAATAGGACCAGACAGTGAGTTGTTTTGGAGCTTTAAACTAGTTAGTCGTTTCAAATTCTTGATGCTTGACGGGATTCTTCCAGTGAATGAATTGAATGAGAGATCCAATACAGTCATTTGAGGAGGAAAGGAGGTGGGGATGTTACCAGAAAAGTTATTGTGATGAAGGAACAGACGATGAAGGGAAGGATGAGAGAGAATATCAGATGGCAAACTTCCCGTGAGGCGATTCAATCGGAGGCTGAGAATCTCGAGTGATTCCAGTCTTCCAAGAGTGTTGGGCGGAATAGGACCTGTAAGTCCAACAGAAGGAAGTCGAACACCATACACACGAGTGTCGTTAGAATCACATACGATGCCTAGCCAGGAAGTGCAAACATTAGTAGCATTGGTCCAGTTGAGCTTTGGACCATGGGGTACAGCATCAGCAAACGCAAGAAGAGCTAGTTTATCAGAATTTAAGTCGGATAGCACTGGGGACACCAGGGAAAGTATGATAAGGATGGAATGAAGCAGTAGAGGATACCAGAGTTTCATGAGTTCATATAGATTCACAAGTAAAAACTGTATGGCGATGCTTCCTAGTTCTGCACAAACAAAAAACAGAATACATTTAATAAGTATACACATGGAGCTGTATGTATAAATTCAATTGGAAGATAACTAGAATAAGACATAATAAAAACATGTTATTTGCTATGACTATAGTAACTTAATGTGTAAGCACCAAAAGGTTCGACAAGAGAGAAAGAAACTAGACATGAATCGCACGATGCAGCAAGTTATTGAACATAATATCTAAGAGTCAGGTTAAGCACAATATCTATGTAACATGTGATGTTAGGTTACATTACTATTTAAAAGATTATTACCTTCAACCATGAGTCTACGAGAATCACCAAGCCCAAAGTGAGGGGCTCAAATGGTCAACGGTGACTTTCGATCTAATTCCATTGAACTTTTAAACTATACTCAAAGTGACTCTTGACTAATGACTAAAGCTCACCTAGGTATTTCTTGTCTAGTCATCTTGTTGCTTTTTTACAGGGAGCAACTAAAACTTAAGCCGAGAGAGGTTGAGAAGTACTCCATACTAAGTGAGGGAGCCTTAAAGGTTAAGTGTTTGTGCATGACCGTGGTTGCAGAGAGTCATCTCATCGAGCAGTTGACTCTCATACAGATTTCTACGGGGTCATTTGTTGACCGCAGATGCACAACAGGGTGAAAACTATAGTTTATTGCCAATTGGTATGCAAAATGATCTGTAATCACAATGCAGCACATTTACAAAATCACGAAGAAAATGGAGTTTCAAAAAGTAAATGAATAAGCGAAAAGAGTATCAAAGATGGAAAACTGGAAAAGAAAGGCATTAAGACTTTGTGCGCTTCTACCTTCTAGTAAAAAAACAAGCAGATGTAAGGAAAACAACAAAAAAGATTGTTGTGTGGCTGAGGATAGGATTGAGGAATCTAGCCTCCAAGTGTTAATCGAATAGCACCAATTAAAAAGTTTGGCAAGGTGATCTAAGCAAGATTTATGACAGAAAGACTCACCGTTGGATACCTCGAATTGCTTTATTTATAATGATGTCAAACATATTGGTTATCAAAGGAGTAGTTGAATGTGACTTCCAGCAGATAATCTTTAGAAGTAGTTTAACTTACTTTACTAACTCCAGTTTATAATGTATTTGAGATTTTTAACAGTCCGGGCCTGGTTAATAACCAAACTTTCATAGCTTAATATCAATTAACATCCTTGATTACCAGGAAACACCTTTTCTCTGCATCGCCAAAGCTACATTTTACCTATTTTTAAAACCTGGAAAAACTCTTTAATGTTTCAGAGCGAAATAAACAACTACTTCGTACTATTTCTCCAACTTTACTCAACAACTAACCAGGGGCGGACCTAGGACTCGAAGTCACCAGGGGCACAAATATTTTTCCCGAGTAAAAAGGGGAAAAATGAACTAGAATGTACGATTTCATTAAAACTCGTAAATAGATCAAAAAGACATTTATTTCTTTTGACATATGGACTAATTAAACAAGACATGTATTTATGTGACACAAAATTTGGGGACCAATTAATCCCCCATTGGCCGCGGAGGTTCACCTGCGCCGACTCCGAGCTATCCAAAAGGATAGTCGCCATGGGACTAGTCGGCTCGCAATGTCGAGTCAGAAACCTAGGTATACCCCAAAAGAAATAAAATTCGGGACCAAGTTCATTTAAGAGAAATCGGGACTTTTAGCCAAAAATTTACACTAGGAGACCATCCATCGGGTTCCCGAACCCCGGAAACCCCTAGGTCCGCCCCTGCCACTAACGACATCTCCTACATATTTGTAACTACCCGTTTTCAATACCTTGAAAGATACTCAAGTTAATAAACGTCTTCACAAACAAAATTAAACACACATTTCACCTAAAAAACACGAGTGACAAATTAAATACAGTAATTCAACATTTCGCTAAATAACATCTAAATCACAATAGTTATTCAAAATTCAATGAACATAACTACCTTACGTGTTTACGATACCTTCAGACACTACGAGAATATTTTCCGCTTCGTCTTCATGACGTCATCATCACCGTCAAATTTCACAAAAAATATTTGACAAATCTCAATTCTCAAAAAATCTTAATCAACCAAAATGTAAATATTATCACAATTTCGTCAAAATTTGTGCTAAATTTGTGTAACTGAATCTAGATTTATAAAATTTGAGTGAAATTTTTATAAAATTGTGAGTGAAATCACACACCCCCCCCACCCCGCTCTTCAAATAGTGTGCAGACTCTGTAGGTCTCTGTGTAGTTCTTTTGAGCGTGGTTATACACAAGTGTGACACTCCTATCTACATGACAAGGTTCAGTGTGATAGTACAACCATTCTTTGTATATGTGTGTAGATTAATGTGTTAACTATCCCACTACTTCGGCAACCCCCCGCGCCCCTCCCCTAGCTCTCCTTATTGAGCGGGCTTTTTAACTAGAATTAAGGACAGGCCTTTGAAAAAGTAACTGACAAATTAATGTACACTTTTTAATGGGTATTGTACAAGTAGGCGAAGGTACTTTGTTTTGGGTGTGAATAATTTTGGTCTGGAAAAAGATATATGGGACTTATTTCATTATTTGGATTCTTTTTATTTTTATTTTTTATTTTTTATAACTCGGAGTACCCGCGCGTTGAAGCGGCGGGTACTCTGTAACTAAAGTTTAGACGCCAACAAAACAAAAAGGTACTGATTAACTAGAGAATAAAAAATGATCTCAGTTCGACCTGATTCACCTGTTTTTACCGGTTTCGACCAGTCATCTCCGTTTTATTTTCAAACGGATTTTATTGGCAAGCCAAACTGGTGGCGACTCCGATTTCTGGTTGAATCCGTTGGTCCGGTTCAGTTTTCAAAACCATATGTATCATCAACTTGTTAGCTTATAAATTGTTTTAAGCTTTGTATGTTTTATTAGCTTATACAATGTGTATAATAACATGTATTTATCATTTTAGAGGTGTTTTTAAAGCAACATTAATTAGTGTATTTAATTAGTTTATACTTGTAACATATGCGTGGAGGAATACATATTGTACATTTTGCTTTAATATATGTATTTTTATTTTAGGGGTGTTTTAAAAATAACATTAATTAGTTTATATTTGTAACATATGCATGGAGGAATAAATGTTGTACATTTTGCTTTAATATTTGTATTTATTAGATAGTTGA
>BQNB010048679.1:2123-42441 GCA_026074375.1 Tanacetum coccineum
GCATAATTATTAGACGACACACATACATCATTTAGAGCGGAAGATGCACAACTTGGTACAATAGGAATATTATCAACCGATAAATATTGTTCATATGGAATAACATTACTGTTACCCACATCGACACTAGTTGAGTCAATAACATTTGCCTGTCGTACTTCATTATGAAAGCCATGTTCGCCCAGATTAGTAACACTATTATCAATAGCATTTTCTAGAATATGTACCTCAGATAAGATTGATGCATTAGATAGACCAGCTTGTGGATTTGCTAACCCGGTTGACGACAAATTGGCCATGAATATAGACCGAGCAGTCGGTTCATCATCAACATCTGAATCAAAAGCGTCACATTCATCTGCCTGGAAGATGTTGTCCTCATTTAGAGCTAAGTCTTGGACTGGTTGATTATCCACATCTACATCAAAGGTGTTGACCTATTCACCAACCAGAAAGAGTAGTTCCTCTTCATCCAAAACTGCACCATTCTCTTAGGCTTACATCAGTAGCATCTTGTCCTTAAAGTAATCAGAATTCTATGGATGCTTTGGCTGAGTATAGTTCCGTGCAATATGTCCAATCCCATTACAATTATAACACTTAACTAGTTTTCCTTGACCTGTATTTGCATTCCCAGCTCTATTCTATGTGCCCCCATTGCCTGTAGCACTATTTCCTCGAGCAAGATACCTCTGATTCTGATTCTGATTCTGTCGCCCTTGAACATTCTGAACAACAACCCGACCATCTTGAATGGTTGCTTGATTTTGGGTGTTAGAAGAGGTTCAAAGTTGATTGTTCTTCTGAGGAAGTGTAGCTCTAAATGATTGGGCAAGAAGTGCCATTTGCTTGGTTAGGTTGTCAAGTATTTCATCAGTTTGGGTGTATCTGGAATCAATTTGTGATGTTTTAGGGAATTGTGGATATTGTAGTGATTGATGATTTGTTGAAGAAGAAGGATATTGATGAGATTGAACATGTGATGATTGGGCATGAGGTTGGACAGTTGAAACAAATACAAGTTGATCATTGGTAGCAGAAGTGATTCTTTCAATAATCAGTCAATCTAATGCAGCATGCTTCTCATGTTGTTTTAGATATGCATACAGTTGTTCGTGATTTGTCTCTTTCAGACCTTTGTTGAGTTTAACGGCTGTCACAAACCTATCCCATTCAGGTGACATGTTGTTCACAAACTTGGAGTTCAGCTGAATATTAGGCATTGTCATTCTGATATTCCTCATGTCGTTGACCAGCTTGTGAAATCGAACATAGTACTCATTGATGTTTTCACCTGGAAGCATCTTGAACCGCTCAAATTCATCGTACAACTGTGATTCTCGGTCTTCTTTGGTGAGCTCAGAACCTGCAAGAAGCATTTTGACGTTGTCCCAAATTGCTTTTGCTTCAATGTTGTGATTGATGAGCTTGTATATATCTTTGGGTAATCCTTGAAGCACAATATTGGTTGCACGGACATCTGCATCGTATCGCTTCTTCTCCGTGTCACTTAGATCCTCATAGGTACGAGGCCTTTCTGGTCCAAGTAGAACACCTCCCTCAGGGGTAGTTCCAAGTGTATTCCTTGTGGTTCCAAGCTCAAATGGTCCTTGATCAATAGACTGGAGAATTAGCAATCCATTTTCCTTTCCTCTACAGTACAATCGGATTCGTTGTGACCATGATTCGTAATCAGTCCTATCGAGCATAGGAGGGCGGGTATCGGAACCGGCCGCTTGAATATCATCTGAGTTACTAGACATGATTGTTTGATTGATTGTATTATGATAGATTTTGGATCGGTACAATGATTAGTGATTGTATGTTAAAAGTGATGATTGTTTGTTGATATAGGTGATATGTTGTTTGTTTGTGATTTGGTTTGGTTTAATTAAGTTTACGAAATGCAATACACAAGTCTCAGTCAGGAAATCTAGACAAGTCTCAATGTTGAGGATTAGACAAAACTCAGTGAGGTGTCCTAGACAAAACGCAGTCAAGAAGCAAAGACAAAACGCAATGAAGAAATTTTTTTGCCAGAGATTCTTTCCACCAAAACGCAATAAGGGTCTTCAACTTGGGACAAAACGCAGGAGGTCTTGAAGCAAAACGCAATGATGGTCTTGAGACAAAACGCAGGAGCAAAACGCAATGATCAGAGGCAAAACGCAAGAGCAAAACGCAATGATCAGAGGCAAAACGCAATGATCAGAGGCAAAACGCAAGAGCAAAACGCAATGATCAGAGGCAAAACGCAATGATCAGAGGCAAAACGCAATGATCAGAGGCAAAACGCAAGAGCAAAACGCAAAGGCAAAACGCAAGAGCAAAACGCAAACGCAGTACAATTGTCCTTTACAAAAATGACAAAACGCAGTGTACTTTCTCTGACAAAACGCAAGAGACAAAACGCAACCAAGAAATATGCCAGAGAGACAAAACACAGTCAAGAAAATACGAACTTTTTCACCTTAAAACACATAAAAATCACCCTTTTGAACGTTTTTGCTTTGTTTCTTTTGCACAACTTGATCCTAGAAGGCTATAACAACTATAAAAACACTAACTTTAACATCATAAACGTGAGAATCAAAGAGTGTCAAGAATAAGACAATAAACCTTCAAAAACCAAACTTTTGATCTAAACTAACCAAGAAAATGCACACACAATCTAGCTAATCATCCCATGTGCTCTGATACCAATTTTAGGATATTGGATATTATAACACAATCAATGATCTAAGGGTTGGCCTACTTTGTAGAGAGAGAAAGTAAGTTCTAGTAAGAGAAAAACACCTTATGTGTGTGTATTATTGGGCCATGGAGTGGGCTAACAAGTGGGTAAAGACCCGGCCCAACACCATAAGTCGTATGGTAACTAAACGATTAAAACTAAGACTACGAGCTAACCTATGCTGAATATAAACGGTTGTGAACGAGTCTTTTTACATGGATTTTCATAATCCTAACAAGTGTTTACATAAGTTCAAAGATAACATGCGGAAGCGAACAAAAGGTTTTAAAGTTTGAAAACGATGTTAACATAGATAATAATAATTCTTGAAAACTGGTAACAATGCAAGGCAACACCATAAAGCAAGCAAAGAATCCACAGCTTATGCACCTGAGAATAACATACTAAAACGTCACATAACGTTGTTATTCATAGGTGTGGAATTTAGTATTAAAGTGGACTACAAGGTCGCAGTACGCATGTGACTGTTATACAGATACAACTTCACATAAAAAGTATTTACTGTTGCACCAAGCTCATGTCACCGAAGCTCAATTAAAAGGAAGCAATAGTGTATGCCGAACAAGTTTTAATTGCCACTAAAGGTATCTAACAAGATCACCTAGTGAAATCTGTCATGGTTTATAATCCGTTTATGGATACCCATGGGTAGTGAGCGCTACTTACCGGATAGGGATAATTAGTCCCAATAGATATATTTACGCATTCACGCTTACTTATCCAGTCCATTGGTTAAGCTATTGAGGTTCATGATAGTTCGGGACATTAGTGTTATTCGCTACTTTAGGCCACACGTAATCAGGATAAGGTAACATAAGTAACTGTGTCCTTAGTTTAAAAACAAGCAAATGTTTTTCAAGCCAATGTAGTAAATTTAATATAGTAAAACGCGTTGCTTGAACTCATCTTGCATGATGAGCAATGATAATTCATCGCAAGTAAAAGATGGATATAGGAAATCTAGCCGCGACTAGTATACATACACGTCTTAGGAACACAGAAAGTATGCAAGAATTGCACATATGTTCATCACAAAAAAGAATCCTTGTGTGTTTGATGCTTTGGACTTAGTTAACAAGAACGTGACTAAATAAATTATAGAGTTTTTTCGTTAAGTTTCGGCGTTTAACCAAAAATTTACCATTTTTAGTAAGTTTCTATTTTAGGAAAGTTTGTGTTTTGGACGTAATACCGTTCACTATATTTGCTCAATCCATTATTTCTTATACGCACTGGATAATAATAAAACGTTTAACTTCCATGCCTATCTTGCTAAAATTCACCAAACTTACTATTTTTAGTAACCTTAACGCTTTTCTAATATATGTTAACGATGTTTTTAAATGATACTAATCGATATTTAGGTGTTTACTTTATGTTTCGCTAGCGTTTTAAAAGCTTAAAATATCCTGAAAGTGTCCGAAAACCTATTTTACTATTCACATTAGCACCAATGTAAATTATTTTGTCGAAAAATGTTTCAAGTTCATTTGGCTATAACTTGGGTCGTTTTAAGTTCGATTTTAGTGTGCGATATATGAAAAACTATCTATTCAAAAACGAGCTCTCCTAAAACTCCTTTACGCTAATGAAAAACATTCCTAATTTGCTCAAAACCTCAAAACCATTTCGGATCAGCAACTACCTTTTTCACAAACGCTTCCAAAAATCACACCAAACTTCACAATAGTGCCTAATCTAGCCTAATCTCCATTCACAACTAATCCACAACAAAACCACACCTAAAACTAACCTAATCCCTTCATTTTTATTATTGCAACTCTCGTTCAATTCTCATCTCACCACAAGGAATTATAGTTTATCTAGTGAAACAAAGTAACAACATATTTATAAAAATCATGATTTTATAAATCTTAAAAATTAAAACACAACATATGGATGTATGGATCTTGAACATATATGAAAGAACATAAGTAAACCACAAGAAAAGATCAAGACACTTACAAAAGTGAAGAACAAGTAGAGAAATCACAAGATCTAAACCCTAAAATACTATATCTATAAATCCCAACAACAAATCTTGAAACCCTAGTTTATAAAGCATGAAAAGACCATTGAAATCCAAAGAATAAATACTTCAAAACCACCTGATGTTTTAGAAAGACCTAGTTTACTTGGAAACTTGCTAGAAATCAAAGAAAACTTAAACCCTATAAGGGGTGTTGGTTTGCTGTGAGCTAAGAGAGAAAAAGAAGAGAAGAAATAAATTTTTGGTGAAGTAAAATATAAAAATGACCTAGGTGTGAGATAAGGTCGTATTTATAGGTGAAATTTTAAGGACCACATGTGACTCAAGCACACCAAGGGTATGTGCCCTTGGGTTCGGCCGAGCATAGGGAAAAAGGGAAGGACCAAACATTTTTGACTAGCTAAGGTTCAAGCCATGGGTCTTGCTTTTGAATTTCAAGTCAAAGGGTGGATAAGTGATCACATGTATGACATACATAAGGTCTTGTGCGTGGTAGTGATTCCATGAGAAGTCACTATCTTCCTCTTACACACACACATGCATAATAAAACAAGAAAGATGCCTTTGATTTAATTTCAAGGTTTAAGGTTGTTTTGGTTTGGTTTAGGCATCCAAAATTAATTAGGGGGGGGGGGGTACATGAACGAAATTTTTGGCTTATGAACACGATATGGACGATAACTAAAGTTTACATGAAAATATTTCGGGTTTCCAGGGTTTCGTTAGGTCAAAACGTGAAAAACGTAATTTAAACGTTAAAGCGTAAAAATAAATACCGGGAGTGATCGTAAACTAGTAACACCATAGAAAGATAAAATAAATCATATACTATCTTAAAACTTATACAAAATCCAAAGTCAGACACGCGTCAGGGGAGAGGGGGAAGATGACGTTTTTCAGATTTACGCGGGTTAACTTTCTGGTAAACTGCCATATTCAAACTTAACGTATAAAAGTAAAAAACAATGATCGGAAAAGTTTAAAATATTGAACTAAAATTTTTAGGGTGTGACATTCTTTCCTTGTTAAAAGATCTTTGTCCTCAAAGCTTAAGACGTGGACTAAGGGTTAACGAAAAGATGAGGGTACTTTTTCTTCATTTGGTCTTCACGCTCCCAAGTAAACTCGGGCCCTCGTCTCGAATTCCAATGGACCTTCACGATTAGAATGTGGCTTTGCTTTAGCTGTTTAACTTCTCAATCCATAATTTCAATTGGTTCTTCAAAGAAATTAAGCTTGTATATCAATCTGGATCTCATCCAACGCAATAGCTAGTGGTTCGTATACGAAACACTTTTTCAAATTAGAAACATGAAAGTGCTTGAACTGGCTTAATGGCTCTGGGATTCAAGTCGATAAGCAGAGTTCCACTTTATCAAGAATCTTGCTAAGTTAATATAGCGCGGTTCATCTTTCCCGTTTCCGAAATGTAGCACCTTTCAATGGCGATACCTTCAATAACTAATCTCCACCTCAAAGTCCAATGGCTTACGTCTCTTCGGCGTAGCTCTTTTGTCTATATCGTGCATCTTGAATACGCTTCTTGATCTGAATGATCTTCTTAGTTGTTTATGAATAATTTTGGACCAGTGAGCTGGAGCATTTCAATCCTCAGCCCAACAATAGGCGATCAACATTTCGAGCCGTGTAGAGCTGCGAACGGGTACAACTTTGATACTAGCGTGATAACTGTTGTTGTAACAAAACTCCACCAAGGTAGTTGTCTATCCCCAACCTTTCCCAAAATCAATCTCACAAGCAAGCAATCTGTCCTCAAAGTTTGGATGGTTTCTTTCACTGTGACCAATCAGTCTGTGGATGGTAAGACTATCCTATCTAATTAAGTACTAGGGGCTTTGTTTAGACGATTGACATAAATGAGATGTAATATTTACTGTCTCGAGTGAAATAAACAAAACCGGCACTCATGCCTGAGATACTTCCTTCAAGTATTGTCTTGTCAACTTCTCCATTGAGTCAGTTTCCTTCATAGGTAAGAAATGAGCGGATTTCGTGAGTCGGTCAACAATTATCTAAATTGTATCTTGACCTATTGATGTCTTTGATAACTTAGTAACGAAATCCATAGTAATGTTTTCCCACTTCAACACTGGGATCACAGGTTGAACCAACAAACCGGATGGTTTTTGGCATTCGGCCTTAACTTTGGCACAGGTCAAACAGTTACTGACGTAGGTGGTAATTTTTGCTTTAATATTCGGCCACCAATACAGTTTCTTTAAATCTTGGTACATCTTGTCCGGTCCAGGATGAATTGAATATTTCTTGATTATGAGATTCTCATGCATAATCAACTCCTTAATTTACCTAACATAGGTATCTACTTCTCCATTCAAGCATAATGTGCAATCAGTACGTTGCTTCTAGCCTTCTTAATCATACCACACAGATCTTTGGTTCCAAAATTCTCCTCTTTTCTCACCTCAACTTGAGCATTTAAAATTTGCACAGGAAGGTTCAGACAAATCGTCATAACCAAAGCTCGAACTCGTAGTGGCTTAATCCGTTCCTTTCGGCTCAAGGCATCCGCCACCACATTCGCCTTTCCCAGATGATAACGAATCTCGTAGTCGTAATCGCTCATCAGCTCTAACCATCTACGTTGTCTCATGTTCAGCTCTTTCTGATATAGAATATCTTGCAAACTCTTATGATCAGTGAACACAACGCATTTCTTGCCGTACAAATAGTGTCTCCACATTTTGAGAGTCAAACCACTACAATCCATGTTCTAAGTAATGTGTAGTTGTTTTTCTTCTTATGAATCTTGAGTTGGCATGATGTGTAGGCTATGACTTTCTCCCTTTGCATCAAAACTACGCCTAATCCTTTACGAGAAGCATCATAGTAAACCACGAAGTTTTCACTACCTTCGGGTAAGGATATGATCGGTGCACTACACAACTTCTGCCTCAACAGTTGGAATGCAGCTTCTGCCTTTTCGGTCCAATTAAACTTCACGTTCTTTTGAGTCAACTTCGTCATAGGTTTGGCAATCTTCAAGAAACCTTCGATAAATCATCGGTAATAGCCGGCAAGACCTAGAAATTGACAAATTTCTGTCAGAGTCTTGGGTGATGCCCAATCCTTGATGGAATCAATCTTAGCTAGGTCCACATGAATGCCTTCACTATCAATCACGTGACAAAGAAATTGTACATTCGATAGCAAAAATTCACACTTCGAAAACTTGGCATACAATTCTTCCTTCTTAAGCAACTCTAAAATTAACTTAAGATGTTCTGCATGCTCTTCCTTGCTCTTGGAGTAGATCAATATGTCATCAATAAAAACGATCACAAATTTATCTAAGTACGGTTTGCACACCCGATTCATCAAGTCCATGAATACTGCCGGTGCGTTAGTCAATCCAAAAGGCATTACTTGGAACTCGTAGTGGCCATAGCGAGTCCTAAACGCCGTCTTTGGAATGTCCTCGTCACGAACTCTGAGTTGGTGGTAACCAGACCTCAAGTCGATCTTCGAGTAAACACTTGATCCTTGCAACTGATCAAATAAGTCGTCGATTCTCGGAAGTGGATATCGATTCTTCACAGTCAGCTTGTTCAGCTCGCGGTAGTCAATACACATCCGAAAAGATCCATCTTTCTTTTTGACAAACAAGACCGGGGCTCCCCAGGGTGAGGAACTCGGTCTTATAAATCCCTTGTCAGAAAGTTCTTGCAGTTGAGTAGACAGTTCTTGCAGTTCTGACGGTGCTAATCTATACGGGGCGCGTGCCACAGGTGCAGCACCAGGGACCAAGTCGATTTGAAATTCAACTTGTCGCGTTGGTGGTAATCCAGGCAAGTCTTCTGGAAAGACCTCCAGAAAGTCCCGTACAGTCGGCACGTCCTCAAGTCGCTTCTCCTCCGACTTGTCTTTGGTTTCCTTCTTCGTAACTTGTGCCAGAAAAATTAGGCAACCTCTCTTAATATATTTCTGAGTTTTAGTGCACGATATAATGCTCAACTTTGACTTCTCTCCTTTGCCGCCTCTATCACCTTGAACTATCAAAACTTCATCTCCATAGGGAATTCGCACGATCTTCTCATCACAAACGATCACCGCATGATGGTTCGCTAACCAATCCATGCTGACGATGACGTCAAAACTACCAAGTTCTACTGCATTAGGTCAATATTGAATGGGTTACCTAACAATCCTAATATACAACCTCTAAGTATGGTATTAGTTTTGGAAATTCTTCCGTCGGCTAATTCGACAGCATATCTAGCGTCTAAAGTATCAGGGGTTACATAACCAAAGTACTAATTGAGTTAGGATCACGAATAGTGTCGGTCAATTTCCATTGATAATTGTAGTTAGTCGTAAAGTAAATTTTTGGAAATTACTAGGTAGTTAGCTAAAGCCTATGGACAAACCCGTGAAGGCCCATGCCCATGTCCACATGTAAGTATTTATATCAACTATCATTGACTTGAAGAGGTGGTGGTTGTATCTTTCACACACATTAGGCATTTCATTTCTATGTTTACTTTCTTCTCTAAGTGTTATCCAAACCCACACCTCTCTAGCATCACCCTCTCTTTTCCTCTATCAAGATCTGTATTAGATTAGTCATCACTTAGAGATCAATGATCATGGAGTGGTGTGTTTAGTTTTTGTGTTCATTTTTGGTTTGTGGTATTTTCTTGCAAAAATCATTTTTTTCCTTATTTTTTCTTTATTTTCGAAGCTATTGTGTACACTAAAGGATCATTTACATAGGTAAATTTGATCTAGTATCCTTGGATATAGGTGTACAAGCTTAGAATCAAGAAAAACATCATTTGTGTTCATCTTTTGTGTTCGAAAACCTTTACAAAGAACAAAATCTTGATTTTAAATTTTTCGGCTTAAAAACCTTAAAGTTTCCATTTTTATTGTTCCTATAGGGTTAGTAACACTAGTTGTACAAGAATTTTTGCAAAACAACCATCAAAAAGGTGTCTTTTGTGTTTTAAAATTTTTGGTTTTGAAATAGTTAGTACCGAACAACTAGGCTTTAAGTCTCAACCGAACAACTGGGCTTTGAGTGTAAACCAAAAAACTAAAGATTAGTGTAAACCGAACAACTGAAGATCAGTATAAATTGAACAACTGAAGTTCAGTGTAAACCAAACAACTGAAGTTCATTATAAATTAAACAAGAGTTAGTACCAAAAAACTAGGCTTTAAGTATCAACCGAACAACTGGGCTTTGAGTGTAAACCGAAAAACTAAAGATCAGTGTAAACCGAACAATTGAAGATCAGTGTAAATCGAACAAGTGAAGTTCAGTGTAAACCGAACAACTGAAGTTTATTATAAACTGAACAACTAAAGTGTAGGGTAAACCAAACAACTGAAGTGTAGGGTAAACCAAACAACTGAAGTGTAGGGTAAACCGAACAACTGAAGTGTAGGGTAAAACCGACAACTAAAGTGTGGGTTAAGCTCCAACTGGAAGTGTAGGGTAAATTGAACAACTGAAGTGTAGGGTAAACCAAACAACTAAAGTGTAGGGTAAACCGAACAACTAGAGTTCAGTGTAAATCGAACAACTTAACTTTGGTTTAAACCGAACTACTCAGTTTTTTCAAAATTATACGGTTTATTCCTTTGACTTGTAAAATCCTGTAAAACATTAACTTGTTTTCCTCGGTTTTGTCAAGAATTGTAAAATCTCGTATAAAGACATAAAACACTTAAAAGACAACTTAATCAAACACAATTTCTTTCTACCACCGTTCGATCAAAGAAGTAATCTTTTAACATACAAATTTCTCAATGACGACTCTTGCTGACAAAGCGATTCTTTCGGGTGTTGACAATCATCCACCTATGTTGGAAAAAGATATGTACGATTCTTGGAAAAGCATAATGGAGCTATACATGATGAATAGACAACATGGATAAATGATCATTGAATCCATTAAAAATGGTCCACTCATCTGGTCTACAATTAAGAAAAATGCAGTGACTAGACCAAAGAAATATTCTGAGTTATCTGCTAGGGAAGAAATTCAAGCTGATTGTGATGTCAAGGCAAAAAATATCATTCTCCAAGGATTACCACCAGAGGTCTATGCATTGGTTAGCAATCATAAAGTCACCAAGGAACTTTGGGAAAGAATTCAACTTCTCATGCAAGGAACTTTATTGAGGAAACAGGAAAGAGAGTGTAAGCTTTATGATGAATTTGATAAGTTTGCTTATAAGAAGGGGGAAAACATACGTATTTTACTTGAGATTTTCATGGCTACTCAATGACATGAACATTACAATATGAAAACTGGAAACATGTCAAGTGAAACATCAAATTTTTGATTCTCTTCCTCAGAGTGGAGCAAATTTGTGACAGATGTCAATGGTTCGGATATTGCTCACATCTAACATTGATCGCTTCTTGCTTACTTGGGATTACATGTATTTTCATTAAAATGAAGTTTTGTTTAATGCATGGAACGCACATCAAATCGTTGCTTTGGTTTCAATCCCATCAGATGGCCCAATCTCCTTATCAGAATCATAGAACTCCTACCAAAACTCATCAATTTCAACCAAAAGTTTCAATTTATTAGTCTCAACTGTATGGATCACTTTTTTAGTCTCAACAATACTCAAACAATCAATCATCAACACCTCTTTCAATCACTTATCCATCTAATGATTATCAATCATCAGTTCACCACAATGTTTATTCTCCACCATCATCCATCCCCCAATTAGAATTATGCTCTCACACCAGTTAAACCAAAACCTGAATTTCCCTAATAGACTCAAGGTCTCAATTGTTCTAGTATTCCTGAGGTGATTGATCCTATTGATACTTCTAATCACTATGATGTCTTTCTTAACTGTTGTTGTCACTTCCCGCTATCCTACTACCAATAACCATCTAAGGAATTCGTCAAACCGTAGACAACAAGCAACCATTAATGATGGGAGAGTGACCTTACAACTAATTTAGGGGAGACAAACTTCTTTTGATGCGGGTACTACAAGGACCTACACTTCAGGAGCGAGTGGAAGTAATTCTGGGAACAACAGGACTGTTTATTTGTTACACTGGCAAGGGGGACGGATACATGTTCCCAAAAAGTGCACTTATACCGAAAAGGAAATGGATGTTCTTGGTTTTAAGGATAAAGTGTTGTGGTTTAGCTCAAGCAAATGTTAATTCTACATGAGGAAGTAGCTTGATTTTTGGCAGATCTAGGAATAGCAGAAGGTCAAGTCCAAAGAATGTCATTATTACAATGAAGCTTATCTAAGCGATGATTTAGATTGCATATAAACTCTGATTGAATGATGAACCTTAAATGCAAAGTTACTTATGGGCAAAAATTTATTCATTATGGTTCGATGCCTCTCGCTGAGGTACACAATCCTGATAATATGGATAACAATATGATAAATCTAGCTGTGCAGGTGATGTCGTCTTTTGAACAATCGAATGTTGTGAACCATTTAGAGACTGAAATAACTAGTGATAGCAATATCATTCCTTATTCTCAGTATGTGATAGAATCACAACAGGCAACTGTTTGGAATTCTAACTCATTGCACAAAATGAACTTTGGACTTTTACAATTTTCTTTTGATTGTACAATGAAAACC
Source organism: Tanacetum coccineum (assembly GCA_026074375.1). Lineage (NCBI taxonomy): Eukaryota > Viridiplantae > Streptophyta > Magnoliopsida > Asterales > Asteraceae > Tanacetum > Tanacetum coccineum. The sequence continues at coordinate 14,495 of BQNB010048679.1, forward strand.
CAAGTAGTTAATTATACCAAGATAAATCTGGACAATAAAAGTGTCAATGATACTTTAACTGTTGAGCTTGAAATATATAAAGAAGACGTTAAAGTTTTAAAAGACGAACAAAATGTTGATTTAAAGAGTAATGATAACGTTTTTGATTCAAGTGCACAGTCTGTAGAGATTGATCATCTTAAACAAACTCTTTCTGAACATTTAAAAGAAAAGGAATCTTTAATGCAAACAGTTACTCTTCTTAAAATGATTTTAAGAAGAAGAATCTATGAACAATTGATCGAGAGAATGCTTTAGAAAAGAGGAGTACAAGAACAACTATATAATCGTGTTTTAAAAGAGATCAATCTGCACAAACTATTTACATGGTTGATGGAAACCTTAGTGTTTTCTATGATCATACATAAACAACTCTAGCGTGTTCAAAATCATTTCTATCTGAAGAAAGCTCAGCAGGTTGGAACCAAGCTTTATATGGTAATGTCGATGAAGAGACTCTTGCTATTGTGATTCTGACTGAAAAGACTTAAGGTTGCTTGGGGAAAAATGAGAGTCATTCCAAATTGCTTTTAACAAAAGGATCCCCATGATGTTAGAAATAGAAAGTTAATACTAGCAGATGATGATGCTTTCTTAACAACTTTCTCAAGATTTGAAACATGATTTGTGCCACAAATAATTATTCTGCTGAACAATCCTTTTGGTCTCAGAATTTGTGAATTCTTCAGATCCAACTCCTTTTAATAGACCCACCAAAGTTGAAGTTCCAAAAGAATCCTAAGTCAGCATGGTTAATACGAGTTTGGAAGACAACTTAAACACCATCTGCTGGTTTTGAACATGGCTTGTCCAAATGAAGGACACGGCTGAGTTCACTGGGGCTCGGGGGGGTTCACAAATTTTAATAAGTTGTTTTAGGGTTGAAATAATTCCATTTGTTAAAAGCTTTGAAGGGGATTATATTAATACATTCGATCACTATTTGATTGATGAACTTTTGATAGTCTTAAAATATCTTTTATCAAAAGGAACAGGTGTGGAACAACATCTTTAAAGTTTAAAAAACTTTGAAGTATAATGAATCAAGTTTTAAACGAAAACGAACAACTCTTGGAACAAGTCATTAACAAAGATATTGTGAACATAATTATGAATTCTTCTGTGGATAAAGCTTTTGTGAATGTGCATGAATGTAAAAGTGTCTCAAACTTGAGACTGAGCTTCTCAATGAAAAGAATTTTATTGAAAAAGAGCCTTATGATAAATTGTTCATAAGTTTTACCACTCTTGAAAAACATTGCATCTTGAGAAGTACACTCAACTTAGTTAGGAATGTTTTCAAAAGGGACAATACTGTTTTAAATCCAAAAAGTCCTCCAAATTTTGATTAATATTTTGAATTAAATGAATTGAAAGCTCAGTCACAAGAGAAAGACACGGTCATAAAGAAATTAAAAGAGAGAGTTAAATCTCTAAGTGAAAATATGAATGAGGATAAGGTCAAGAAAGACTTAGAAGAGCCATAACCACGCCCCACAACTTAAATCAAACTACATCATTTCAATATCCAAATCCAACACCCCAAACGTAACCCCACCCAATACAACAACACCTCTCAACCTTACCACTTTATTCAAAACAAACAAATAATCTACACAATATAACTCACCCACAAACACCAAAAAATACAATCATCCTTATATCACTACGACACTTACCTACCTTAAATACACAATACTCCTCAACCCACTTAATTAACACCCCTAACGATCTCATCCTCATATAAAATATAAAATTTTAAACATCTTCTATATCTTTACTATCAACCCCAAAAATACCAATAACCCAATACTTTACCAGCTAAAAATATTATAACAATCCAATAATGATGCTATCGTGAGCGCCTCTGGGTTCCACTGGCATTGTTGAACGGCTATTACTAGTTATACGCACACTGAATAATAATGGAATTACACCCTTAAACAATCTCTATACACCGTCTACCAAACTCTGAATTTGCCCAAAATGAACTTCCTACTTTCAACCGCCACAAAGAAACCTAACATCTTTATAACCTTACCACTCTTATTTACACATTAACCCCCCACAATTTAAAACACCAAACCCCCCACTCAAACATCCAAAGATCACCACTATATAAATCCCACCCCAAACATCACCAACAAAACAAACCTAAAAACCAACAACAATACTTAATAACCCCACCCCCCAATAACAATCAAAAAACCAAACCCAATCCAAACCACTCCAAAATCAATCCAATCACCAACCCCCCCACCAATAAAACATCACTCCACCCACCCCAACACATACATTAAACCACTCTACACATAATAACACCAAATAACCATAACAAACTCCACCTTAATCCACATCACCCCAAGCACAACCAAACCAAAAACCTAAAACCAACTCTCAACACAAACCAAAAACAACTTCAACAAAAAAACCAAAAAAAATCTAAAATAAAAACACATCATCAACCCCCCCCCCCCCCCCCCCCCCAACCCACCCCCCCCCCCCCTCCCCCCCCCCCCTCACAACTATCCACCAACCCACCCCCCCCCCACCCCCCATTTGAAATGATTAATATTGAATTGGATCATAGGTTGTCGAACATCTTATTGCTGAGAATGAAACATTTGATAACAGATTATAAGCACTTATGCTCGATTAAACCAGTCGTATTCGATCAAAAGAAACAAATGTGATGTGTTTAATTAATCAAGTCAATTCAAAAAGTCTATGGAAATTTCAGATTTTAAATGAAAAAATTCAGGGATCAGTTTGATTTGTAACAACTCTAAAGGATGACATTAAGGAACTTACAAGGAACAGATTTAGCTGATAATGTTGTTTGCAAACACACTATTGATCCAAAAATGCTTAAGATTGATGTGGAATATTTAAACCCTAGATTGTTGAACAATAGGTAAGCTCACTCTGATTACCTTAAGCACACTCAGGAAGAAGCTATGATTCTTAGGGAAATAGTTAGATACAGAGGAAAATTTCTAAATCCTTAAATGAATCCTTAGACTCTGCCTGTAAGTATACTAAACGAATTCAGGAGTTGCGTATAATCATCAGACAAACCTGCCCTAGCATCAACAATTCTTATGATAAACTAGTGGATGTCACCCCAAAGAACAAGGACAAAAGAGTTAGATTCACTGAGCCTGTCAATTCCTCAGGAAACACAACCACAAAAACAGATTCATCCTCAAACTAAGTTTCTAACAAACCTATGTTGTTGCTATCAAGACGTAAAACACGTTACTAGTACTTAGGGTCACTGTCCTTCAGGCAATACAAAGAAGAAAAGATTTAGCGAATCCCAAGTAGTACTCAAAGAATAGTGTAGATTCCCACACTAGACAAGTCTAAATCTAGTTTGAGACATAAGAATTGATTGTTGTACTAAAGGAAATGAAATGTTGCAAGACATTCAAGCTTATGAGAATTCTGAACCTTTATGTGTTAAAGTGTAATGGTTGGCAATGCTTCTGATAATCATGATTTGTTATGTTCGTGATTTTATCATTGATGTGAATGCTCGTACTAAATCTTATTCTTGTTAGAAAGTTTTAAAGAGAAAAAGTTGGAACCAAAAGAAAAAAATGTTCACAAATATTGGATACACTTGGAGACCTACTGGTCAGACCTTCACTATAGTAGGAAATGCGTGCCCTTTAACTAGGTAACACAAACTGCTAAAGTGCCCCTTAGGAATCTAACTTCTCTAGAAAGTGATACACCTAAGCCCGTGGTAACATTGGTTTACTCAAGAAACCTAAGAAATCTAAAACTAATGATCTTGTTAGCCAAACTCACGAATATTAAATCATTATTGCATAACAAAAAGGAACCCAGTAAATCTTGGGGATCCATAGTTTCGATGTTCCATCTTCCTCTCTAGATGAATGCAGGTCATCCAAATTGTTCTTGGTATTTGGACTTCCCCCCCCCCCCCCACGGGTGCTCCAAGGCATTATGGACCGGAGGAGATTGTCTATCCACATTTCATCAATAAATTTTTGGGTACTGTCAAATTTGGAAAAGATCACGTGGCAAAGATATTGGGATATGGTGATTATCAGATTGGGAATGTTACGATATCAAGGGTTTACTACGTAGTAGGGACATGGACATAACTTTTTATTCCACCGATTGGGCAATTCTGTGATTCGAACCTTGAAGTTGCTTTTCGTCAACACACCTGTTTCATTCGTAATCTAGAAGGTGTTGATCTATTGACTAGATCTCGAGGCAACAATCTGTATACTCTTTCTCTTGGAGATATGATGGCGTCCTCTCCTATATGTCTCTTGTCAAAGACCTCAAAGACTAAGTCCTGGCTATGGCACTGACGTCTGTCTCATCTGAACTTTGGTGTAATCAACCATTTAGCTAGACACGGTCTTGTTCGAGGTCTTCCTAAGCTAAAGTTTGAAAAGGGCCATCTATGTTCTGTGTGTGCAATGGGAAAAAGCAAGAAGAAACCCCACAAACCTAAATCTGAAGACACCAACCAAGAAAAACTCTATCTTTTGCACATGGATCTATGTGGACCAATGCGTGTAGCAAGTGTTAATGGAAAGAAGTACATCCTCGTCATTGTCGATGATTACTCTCGATTTACATGGGTAAAATGCTTAAGGTCAAAAGATGAAGCTCTAGATTTCATAATCAAGTCTCTCAAAATGATCCAAGTGTGACTTAAAGTACATGTCTGACGAATCAAAACAAATAATGGAATTGAATTTGTTAATCAAACTTTGTGTGAATATTATGAGAAGGTTGACATCTCTCATGAAACATCTGTTGCTCGGTCTCCACATCAAAATGGTGGTCATTGATAAGGGGGGGGGGGGGGGGGGGGGGGGGGGGGGGGGAACGTAATCGTTACGCTGATTGAAGTTTGTCCGCACAATGTTGATATATGCAAAAGGCTCCCGTTTTTCTTATATAGGCAGAAAGATAGTTCTCGCTGCCGCATGTTACACCAAAATCGTTCCATCATACGGTATTCATCATGGCAAACACCATATGAGCTTTTACATGACAAACTTCCTGACTTATCATTTTTCTACGTATTTGGTGCACTTTGTTATCCAACAAATGACAGTGAGAACTTGGTTAAGTTACAATCGAAAGTTGATATTGGTATTTTCATTGGCTATGCGCCCACAAAGAAAGCATTTTGAATTTACAATTGATGTACTAGACGAATCATTGAAACAATTCCTATAGATTTTGATGAGCTGATAGCAATGGCTTCTGACATAGCAGTTCAGGTCCCGCACTTCACTGAAATGAATCTGCAACAATCAGTCCAAGGACTCATGCCAAAACCCTCTTCCTTCACACGTTTATACCACATTCAGAATGGTTGGGATATTTTGTTTCAACTCGTTGTTTGATGAATTACTCAACTCCATCAAGTGTTGATTGCCCAACCCCTGAAGTCATTGCTCCAATTGCTGAAGTAGTAGCTCCAGAACCCGCTGCATCAACCGGTTCACCTTCCTCAACAACTGTTGATCAAGATGCACCATCACCTAGTAACTCGCAAACAACACCTGAAACTTAATCTCCTATCATTCCTAACTATGTTGAAGAAGACAATCATGGGACTTGGAGTTGAATATGAATAACGACTGTTCTTTGGTATTCCATTCCTTAAAACCATTCTAAAGCATTCTTCTCTTCATCGGATGTTTTCCTACTGTTGTGACACTGCATGCTCTAACTCAGAACATATTACCAATTTGGACCAAGGATCAACCTTTAGACAACATCATAATGAACTCGATAAGACTGTTTTACAGATCTAACTTTATGAACAAGCCTTATTTTGTTACTATGATGCCTTTCTCACATCCGTTGAACCAAAGAACTATAAAGATGCATTAACTCAAGCATGTTGGATTGAAGTAATGCAAGAGGAGCTTAATGAATTTGAACGTCTAGAAGTCTGGGAACTCGTTCCTGTCTAGAGAAGTGATTGTTATTACTTTAAAATGGATCTACAAGGTGAAACTTGATGAATTATGAGGAATTCTAAAGAAAAAGGCTCATTTGGTTGCTCGTGGTTACCGTCAAGAAGAGGGAATTGATTTTGCGGAATCCTTTGCTCCAGTGGCTAGACTTGATGCTATTCAAATTTTCCTCGCATATGCTGCTCACATGAATATGATAGTATACCAAATGGAAAGTTAAGACGACATTCTTGAAAGGATTTTCTGCTGCGAAGAAGTTTCATGTCAGCACGGATGGGTTTGTAGATCCGACAATCCGACATCATGTATAAAAGCTCTAAAAACCGGCTTATATGTGGTTTGAAACAAGCTCTTACGGCGTGGTACGATCTATTGTAAAAGTTTTCTTACTCTCTCAGGAATTCTCTAATAGGAACGTGGATCCCACATTATTATCAGAAGACAAGGCAAAGTAAATAATCACCACCTTAAAATTTATTTCTCTGGTACAAAATTCCTTTTTTGTTGATGATATAATTTTTGCGTCTATACACTTGAAACTATGTGTCCAATTTTCAAAAATAATGTGTTTAAAGTTTAAGATGTCGATGATGGGGAGAAAAATATCATTTTTTTTTAGGATAAGATTTTACAAAGTCTCATTGGCATCTTTATAAACCAGTCAAAATGTGCCTTAGAATCTTTGAAAAACAATTTGGTATGGAATCTAGATAACCCCGTTGATACTTCCCATGGTGGAGAAATCAAAACATAGATGAGCTACCATGGAAAAGCGGTGGTTCCTACACACTATGTGGAATGATGGCACCCTTATGTATCTTACAGCCAATAGACCAGACCTAACATTTATTGTATGCATGTGTGCCGAGGTCATCAGACTAAGACTTACGAAAAAAGTATTAACATGTATTAAAAAAATAATCTTTAAATACCTTAGAGGAACCGTTAATAGGGGACTATGGTATCTAAGGGATTCTTCTATTGCTTTAATAGCTTATGTAGACACTGATCACGCGGGTTGCCAAGATACTAGACGAAGTACATCTGGATGTATGCAATTATTAGGAGACAAAATTGTTAGCTGGTCATCAAAAAGGCAGAAAAGCACTGCGATATCTAGTATGGAAGCTGAATATATAGCCTTGTCAGGTTGTTGTGCTCAAGTCCTTTGGATGAGATCATAGCTTACCGACTATGTCCTTGGATTTAATAAAATTCCAATGTACCGTGATAACAAAAGCGCTATTACCTTATGCTGCAACAATGTTCATCATTCTCGATCAAAATATATTGACATAAGATTCCACTTCATAAAAGAGCAAGTTGAGAACGGAGTAGTAGAGCTTTACTTTGTCAATACGGAGTATCAGCTGGCGTACATCTTCACTAAAGCACTTGACAGAGAAAAAATTGAATTTCTTATCAACAAGCTGGGAATGCGAAATTTTATGCCGGAGACCCTAAAACTATTGGCAGATGAAGCTGAAGAATAGTGGTGGTACCTATTCAAATATCATGTATAATATGTAAATATATTATAAACCATAAAAACCAAAAAGATTTTTCATTTTCTGAAAACTTTTATAAAACCAAAATACAAAAATATAAAATATATATAAAACCAAAGAAAAAATTAAGAAATGAGAAAAATACAAAAAAGGTAATCATGGCATGTCTTCTGAAAATCAATAACATTTACGGTCTTAGAAATGTCATTTAATAATGATACGAGGCTGTAAATGAAGTTCGAGCAGAAGTTTCAAATGTTTTCAAAACATGCCAAAAAATGGTTGCTATTAATATTCATATAGCAACCCTTGGTCATCTCTTAAAGGCAAGTATTTCAAAAAGAAAACTTGACCTCTCAACGAGATTTTATTCTCGGGCATAGTCTACTTAATGACCATGCAAAGGCTTGTGATTACTATGCAACACAACCCGTGCTTCCTATGTACAATAAGTGTACGTTTGACATTGCGCTTATGGTGTTCAAAATAAAGAGAAGAGAAAATCTTATTTATGGTGTTGTAATTTCATAAATAAAACATTCAGTCGTCAGAAAATGCTTGTCAAAGACATTCTACTTCTCCAAACAACGACTAGAGCTCTGTAAATAGAAAAGAGTCATTGTTTGAGGGGGATGATATTCATCAAATATCATCATACTTTATATATTTATCCCACGTATTTTAACCATTTTATATTATTATTGCACGATATTGGTACTTAATTGCTTTAAAGATTATAATTGTAGTAATTATGGAGTACTTGTGAAGACGAAGCAAAAAAGGAGCATATTCTGAGCTAAAATGAAGACATTGAAAATATTATTTTTGACTATACGCTGTCCTGTAATTCAGTAAAAAAAGATACGGCATATCAGCGCTCAATCTCAGCACAAGAAACAGCGTAATGATTCAATTCCCTGATCTGCGTATCCACGACAACCATTACGCGTAGACAGTTGTTCATCAGTCAAAGCTACGCATTTATATGATTGATGGTAAGTTATCTTAATTGATTGGCTCTTATCACGGACTTCCAAGGAAATTCACCCTTTACGCGTATCCCACTTATCCTATTACGGCGTATCCAGGCGTATTTCAGATACTATAAATACAAGACCATAAACTCAGTTTTAGGTATGCAAAAAAAATCCCTAAACCACCAAGTTGACTCTCAGACGTATAGAAGAGCCAAGAAGGTCATAAATGAGTCTCAAGATCATAAATAAAACTCTTGTAATCTTCGCACAACTGAATACGCGTTCGATTGAGGTTTCTTTATTTTAATCGTTCATGTATCAAACCGTGTCAGCGTGTTGTTTTTACTGTCTAAACGACGTATTTGTTCTTCCAAACATACGGCGTCTTCGGTGAACTCAATACAGCGTACTGCTATTCAACAGACTTAGACGGTGTATTACTAATCAATAGAATACAACGTATTGGTCATCTAATATAGTATACAGAACTAAGAATTGATTTCCATGTTTAAATTTCTGTATTCCTTCTCGTAAGAGCATATCCTATTGATTAATTCTCTGTTTCAGGTGGTGCATGACACATAGCTCTACTAAAGAACTACTCTCACCTCTCGAAAACCCTGAACAAGTACTCCGCTTAAGAAGGAAGCTTTTCGATAACCCAAGCCTCATAGAATTAAATCTACCAGAGGACAATCAACTTTCTAAAATCGAAGAGCATATAAAAGAAGAAGTTATAGAAATAATGACGGAAACAATGGAACAATACATGAGCAAAACCCGAGAGGATTACGGGTCGGGCGTCACTAGGCCCACAATCAACCAAGACACCCCTTTCGAATTAAAGGGGCAATTTCTTAAAGAACCTCGTGACAACACTTTTAGTGGCTCGGAACAAGAAGATGCAAACGAGCACATCGAAAAGGTTCTTGAGATTGTTGACTTATTTCACATCCCAAAAGTAACTCAAGATCAATTCATGCTACGAGCCTTCCCCGTATCTCTTACTAGAGCCGCAAGCAGATGGCTAAGGAACCATCTATCAGGCTCGATTACAACCTGGGAAGTCCTTAAAACTAAGTTTCTAAATAAATAATGTCCACCTGCCCGTACTGCAAAGAAAATAGAGGAAATCAACAACTTTCAGTAGGAACCCGATGAAAGCCTTTTCCATGCATGGGAAAGATTTAAAGAACTTCTAATGAAGTGTCCTCAACATTACCTAACTGACATGCAGGAAGTCATCTTGTTTTATAATCGGCTTGATGTTCCAACTCGACAAATCCTCGACTCAAAGGGTACCATACCTTCAAAAACTACTGTTGCTGCTAAAACAACCATCCAAGAAATGGCTGAATACTCCTAGGAATGGCACAATGGAACATCTTCAAGAACCAGAAGTACTGAAACTTTTGACGGGCTTGCTGCTATCCAAGCCTAACTCAACAATCTAGGATGGGAAATAAAGAAGGTTAATGAGAAAGTATATGCTGCTCAGGTCGGATGCGAACTATGCAAGGGACCACACTAAACAAAGGATTGTCCACAGAAGGAAGAAGGAAAAACTCTAGAAGAAGCCTACTACATACAGTTTGGTGCACCATATCAACCTTCAACCTAGAGGATAATATAGAGCAGCAGGACCAGGATTCTACCAACGTAATAACAGAAATTCTTCGTACCCTGCTCGAAGAGAAACTATGGAAGAATCACTGGCCAAATTCATGGACGAATCAACTAAGAGGCACGAAGAGAACTCGAACACCATCAAAGAAATATGAGCTTCTACCGATGCAGCAATACAAAATCAAGGAGCATCGATTAAAACCTTGGAACTACAAATCGGAGAAATGAGTAAAGTATTACAAGAAAGGGGGTTCGGAAGTCTACCTGGCTACACAGAAACAAATCCAAGAGACCAAGTGAAATCAATCCTAACTGCTACAGTTGATTTATCTAAGATACGCCGTATAGAACATGGCCCATACGTCGTATCGGGATCATAACACATATTCATGTTTCCCGAAACAGTCCCCTTCCCAAGGCGACTGCACAACTACTGCTGTGATGGTTTAAAGGAGGCACATGGAGCAAATATTCTAGATGCTTATGATGACATACTTACCTTGTTTAATTAATAATTTTTTTTTTGATAAAGCCCTCGTTGACCTAGGTGCTAGTGTGAGTGTTATGCCATTCTCTACCTATACCAACATTAGTCTAGGTGATTTGTCTCACACTAGGATGACCATTGAATTGGCCGATAAAACCATAAAGCAACCAAAATGCATTGCCGCTAATGTGCTAGTTAGGATTGGTAAATTTGTTTTCCCCATTGACTTTGTCATCTTGGACATACCCGAGGATAACGATGTTCCTTTGATCCTTGGGCGACCATTCTTGTCCACTGCCCATGTCAAGATTGACGTCTATAAAAGAAAAGTTACTTTAAGGGTCGGGGAAGAAAAACTGGTTTTTAAAAGCGTTAAGCCTGCCTCTAGCATAATCAAGAGGGTCTTTATGGATGAATGAGCTGTAAGGAAGGAAAAGGTCAAACTTAAAGACCGACTAAAACAAAAGTGCTCCCCGGGAGACAACCCGGTTATGTTTTTAATTGTTTGTCGCATTTAGATTGTTTGAATTTTAATTTTATATTGAGTCTGTCTACCCAGACATACATACGGCGTATCGAACCCCTTTAGATACGACGTAAGCATGTCTGGACAATTATCAATTTTTAATTTCAGTATTTAAGTTCTAGTATTTAATTGTTTTCATAGGTTTACATACGGCGTATCCTAGGGTTTGGGATATAGTGTATTGTAACCTGTACAGTTGTGTGTTTAATTGTTTGCTTGTATTATAGGTTAGCGAAAGCACGAATTGCACGAACGTCTTCTAACTTTTCTGCAGGACCTTGCTGTAAACGAAACCGACTTTAATGTATAGTCTGAAAATACCTCGTGTTGACCTCTCTTGGGCATTCTGAAGCCCTCGTCAACACTCTTCTTTCTCAAACACTCAAAATGGAAAACCATCCGGAGCAAACTATCGGGGAAGTTTCCTCGTTCTAATTCTTTCCCCATATTATTTAACTGTTTGTCTATACAACGAGGACGTTGTATAATTTAAATGGGGGATGGAGAATTAGAACGTACTTGTCCCCATTTTCACAAATAAAATGCTAACATGCCTAAAAATGGATCAATTTAAATAAAAAAATTTTAGCATAACTTTTTGTGAAAAATCACTAGTTACATTACCTAGTGCACTATAACCCTTAATGTCTATTTGTGAGAATTAAGCCTATCCGTTTCTAATTGCTTACTAAAATTCCACAAAAATATGAGTGTGCCGGTGATGTAGTAGACTTTAGAACTTGGCTTGGTATATCACTCGAGACCTTAATAATGAGTACTATGGATTTAGATGGAGTAACATGCTTGACTGGTAAATTTCTAGGATTAAACCAAAAATCCTACAAGTCGTAATATTAACTAACTACACTGGTTAGTTAACCCCCGTGTAACCCTTTTGCTTACTCTCATTTTTAGAGTAAAGATACCCTTAGAACAACCTGCTGAGCCATTCCTTTTTTTTTCCTACACCAATAAAAAATTATTTCGTTTCACCTTTACACCTTAGCCTACCGTGTAGATTAAAGCCTATTTGATCAAATGTTGTTAGTCGCTTTCGTGTAAAGTTTTGTAGTTCCTGCGTCAAAGTGAAAATTTCTCTATCTATGTAATGGTCGGGAAAATAGCACAATGCAATGGGAATTTTTATAGCTCGTGTGTTTTTGCTACTTTTACAATTATGTATTATGTCCGAAAGAAGAAAAGTTCAAGAGAAAATTAGCCGGAAAAATGATGATTATGAAGACGGTGAAATTACGCCAAGATTTATGATGTATTGTTGAAAAAAAATGAACGATGAAAAAAATAGTCAGTTCATAGAGCTTACACCGATGAAATTATTTGAAAGGGTCGATTAATCATTGATAAGCACAAAAATCAACGATGTAAAGTATTGTAAAAAGTGGTCGATATCACCACTTATTTATACTACTATATAAAGCATTTATAATGTGAGACCCATTAAAAATTAAGATAAGGAGGTGCAATCTTGACCATCCATCTCATTTTAAGAAACCACATCATAAAGTGACATGTGTCACCTTTTGATTAAAATATCACCTCTATTTTCAAATTGAAATATCTTTTTATCAATTTAATTTTATTATGATCTAATTTAACCATATTTTTTTAAATTTTGTGCTCTTTAATTCAACATCCATTTTGATATATTTTTATATTTGTTTTGTTTTTTTATATTTTTAGTGAGTTTATTTTATGTTGATTTATATTTTTTACAACTTTAACCTAAATTAAATATAAACTTGATACGTTAAAACTATATACTTTCAGAGAGAGTGTTGTCTTTTACATGCGAGAATGATTATGTTAATATGGTGTTGCGGGAAAGCTACGGGAAACCCAAACGAACACATACATTCAAAGTGTTGTGAAACGAATTCACTAAATGAGTAGGAAATTGCGTAAAGAGTTGAGTTAGTAAACAAATTATTGCCGCCGCTATGCGCGGGTAACCGACTAGTTTTGTAAAAGTATGTAAAGTTCGGGATGTAAGGGAAGTTGAGCGTTATGGGAACACCAACTTAGGTTGTCATTGTCATCTATGATCGAGACGTTTGTTTATAAGTTCGAGTCTTTGTCACGGAACGGTCGGGGAAAGTTACTAGCAACCGCACCTTATTTGTTGGCTTTAATCTATTTGTTTGTTTATTTTATTTAACAACAATTTTACTTCCCTTTCATGATAACTAACCTTAGGATCTACTCGAATGAGGATGTGTACGAGCATGGATGTCTATTCCGTCGATACGGCCATATATTCATGTCTTAGATGCCTTGTTTGATGATGACCTCTAGTGAAAGTCAGAAGCTCCACCCTATATCATTCTTCATCTTAATAAGAATGATTAAAAACCCAAGCCTTCTAATAAATACCTAATTTACCTTTTGACTTGTTACTCCTTAGGTTTAGAGGTGGAGATGTGTATCCTTGCCAAACCTATGATATGAAGCTAATCACGACTAAGCAAATGAGCGTACCACTAAAATGATACACCCTAGATTAGTTGAGTGATCTGAGTGATTTCATTTCCATATTTCGTGAGGAGCTTGGTTTTGTATAGGTGATCTAAACATGAAAGAAATGCTTAACGGAAAAATCCTTAACCTCAGTTGGGATACATTTTCAAAATCTTTCAAAAGTCTACTTAAGGACAAGTAGGATTCAAGTGGGGGGATATTTGATATCATCAAATAACATCATACTTTACTATCATTTATCCCATGTATTTTACCCACTTTTATATAATTATTGCAAGATATTGGTACTTAATTGCTTAAAGTTTATTATTGCAGTAATTATGGAGTCACTTGTGAAGAAGAAGCAAAAAGGCGCAATTCTAGAGCTTAAACGAAGACATTTGAAGAATACTATTTTCTGCACCTATACGCCGTATCCAGCAATGAAGATACGGCGTATCAGCGCCAGCTCAGCACAAGAAACGCGTAATGATCAATTCCCGATCCGGCGTATCCACTACAACCAATACGCCGTATGCACAGCTGTTCATCAGTCAAAGATACGCATTTAATATGATTGATGGTAATTATCTTAATTGATTTGATCTTATCATGGACTCCAAGGAAATTAACCCCTATACGCCGTATCCACTTATCCCCATACGGCGTATCCATGCGTATTTTAGACACTATAAATACAAGACTAAAAAATGAGTTTTAGTGTGCAATATCACATTCTCTATATAGTATACAACTAAAGTCGAATTTCTCAAGCCAAGAAGAGCATCCAAGGTCGAGCACTACTCATAATTCCATAGAAGACATCGTGTAATTCTCACTTTCTTAATCATTCGAATTTTAATTGTTTGATCACATTTGTAATAATGACAATGATTATGGGCTAATACCCTCAGGTATTAGCCATGTTAATGAAGATTATAATGTTTGGTTTGTTTTAATCTGGCTTTGCTTCATTTAACATTGTTGTTTAATTATGTTTATCGCCTTATACTTGTTTATGTGCTTGTACATGAGACCTATCATTCAACTGGGTCTAGGGAGACCTAACCAGTAACCTAGATGTCGGGATGTGATGGTTCCAATAATTATTCATCTCACAAGAAAGATTGAGGTTTAAAGATCAAGAGAAAAACTAGAAAGAAAATTAATGAAGGATGATTAAACTTACAAGAGATATGAGTTTTGTGTTTACAGAGATCATTACATACCCTATACCTTGACATGTAAAGGGTATTTATAACCCTTAAAGGGGCCGGCCATATGGGCCTTTGGATGGGCTTTTCAAGGTTTTTCTTTATCGGCCCGATTACATTAAACATCATTAATTAACGAGCTAGTAAATGCTAAATAACTACTAGTGACCGAGACTTTTTTGTTTCTAACAATATCCCCCTAAGTGAGGTCACTCTTGAATTGCAAAATTAAGTCGTAGCATTCAATGTGGATTTCTTCAGCTTGTAGTCCTTGTAATCTTCCCTTGATATTCTGTGCTTACTGTAGCAATCTTCACTTTGACTTTAATCTTCAGAGCTTGTTTCATCATGACTTGATAACTTGATTATGATCTTTGATTCCATGAACTTCATGTGGTCTTTACTTTAATTTTCCATTTGCTAAACTTTGGACTGACATGCTCAAACTTGTTGTAATCTTGAAAGCTTTTATGTTCTTTCTTCTTCAATTCTTTATATCTTTAACACTTTGAAGAAGACTTTGATTTTAGAGGTGTGGAAGCTATAAGTATTTAGATTTCTTGATATCTTTGAGTCTTTGAGTATAAGCATGTGGTTTACATCGATTCCTTGAGTCGTTTGTCTTTATTCCAAAAATTTATCACCAACAAAAACATTTATATGAAAATCCACTTAATGTGTTCATAAAAAACATTTTTAAACACATTAAGGGTTTTATATTTTAAAGGGACTGAGTATAAATGAAGATACTCAATCTTGTTGATTGCAATAACCTCCGATTCCATGAGGATCGATGATTACAGTACGAGTACTGCACCAATGATCAGGTAGATTCATTATAAGAACCTCCTTGACAGGTTTTCTAGCTCAAAGCCTTTAAGTCCTCCAATACCAAAGTATCAGATTCTCGTATGCTTGCTGTTCTCTAGACCAGATGTCCGTAGACTAACACACTAATAGCGTTGCTACTACTAGAATGGTAAAGAGTGAGTCAGAACAGTTACTATCTACTGACTATACTGTATAATTCGTGTTCAGCATAGCCTATGTCCAGAAGCTTCATTAGGCTCACTTGCAAACATAGGGTCAACCTCTTAATACAATTAAGTACTATAGAAGTCTATGGCACAAAAACTTTGAAAAACAGTCGAAGTGTGATGAAATTGTTTGAACACAACAAAAGTTTTGCATAAGACTACCTAACTCAGGTCAAAACTTAGCATTAACCCTTGTCAAGTCGCCTTAAAATCATTTAATGGAAAATGCTTTGATGGTTCTTAAAAACAACAGGAATTGAGAAGCTTAACCTGCTAAAAAACCGTTTAACAAATCAACACTCAACATCACTATCAAATTTTAGAAAGATATCCCGAGGGATATGAGATGATACAATCCCATGCAATTTCTGCTATCCAATCACATATATGAAACCAGGATCATGAAGCAAAAGATTCTTTATAGATTATCAAGATACTTGTGTATAACACAAAAGTTTTGGTATCTTGACATTTTAGAATATATTAATCTTTTTGCTCCCCCTACACATGTGCATCGATATTCAAAAGTTGTTTTGCACATGCAAGGTTCAAGCTATCTCATATAAACAATCAAATCATTAGTTATCAGTATTTTTAAGTCACATTTTCTCCCCCAATCAAAAGTATGTAACTTTTGTATGGTTTTGATCAATAATGGACTTATAATAAATTTAAGCTCCCCCTCAATTAATGAGGATATATATATACTACTTTAAAGCACAGATATTCAATAAATATTGAAACAAAACCTGAAATATACGTAGACGAGAGTGATACATCAATCTGTTTGAAGAAGCAGCATGTGGTTCATTCTAATCATTCAGCAACAGAATCAACAACAACTTTTCTCACATTCTTTATTAAATACTTCTCATGTAAGAAGAACGGATGAGTCCAAAAATCCTTTGTGAGCATTTCCTGCAAGACTGTTAGTAGCATTGATTCTCCCCCTTAAACATTGACCCATTTTCTATTTAAAGAGCTATAGTCATTGTTTGAGCTGCAATAACATTTTTCATCTTTTTGTATTTTTTTATACATATATACAAACTATACAAAACTAAGATACCCTCATTACTCATTGGCGAACTCTTGTAGTTCCTTAAGAGTTTCTGGAGACAATTGTTTCATGCTAAGCAGTGGGAGTATCAATTCGAAGCATTCCCTTGGTAATGCTTTGGTGAATATGTCTGCCAGTTGATATTTCGTTTCTACAAAGTACACCTCTACAACCCTGTTTTCCACTTGCTCTTTGATGAAGTGATGTCGGATATCAATGTGCTTGGATCTAGAATGTTGCACATTGTTACAGCATAACGCGATAGCACTTTGGTTATCATAATACATAGGAATCTTGTTAAATGTAAAGCCATTGTCAGAAAGTTGTGAACGCATCCAAAGGATTTGGGCACAACATCTAGACAAGGCTATATATTCTGCCTTTGTAGTTGAGATAGTCGTGCTCTTCTATTTATTTAAAGACCAACTAACAAGCTTATCTCTAAGAAATTGAGCAGATCCTGATGTACTTCGTTTGGTGTCCTGACAACCTGCATAATCTGCATCTGCAAATGCTCTTAGTGCAAAACCGGAGTCCTTTGGATACCACAGACCCTTTTGAATGGTTCCTTTAAGGTATCTAAAGATCCATTTAATAGCATGTAAGTGTTTTTCGGTAGGCTTTGCCTGATACCAAGCACACATGCACATAGCAAAAACAATATCAGGTCTAGTAGCAGATATATACATCAGGGATCCGACCATTCCATGAAAACGTATAGGATCAACTAATTTCCCTTGTCTATCTTCATCCAGTTTCATTTTCTCCACCATGGGAGTATCAACTGATGTGCTAGACTCAAGTCTATATTTTAAAATCTCAAGAGCATATTTAATTTGATTAATGAAGATGCCTCTGGGATTTTGAAAAACTTATAGTCCTAAAAATAAAGTCATTTGTCCCATCATTCACATCTTAAAAGTGGAACTCATTTTTTTTAGCAAAAGTTTCACAAGACGTAGGATTAGTGGAGGCAAAAATAATATCATCAATATAGATTTGAACAAGTAAGTTGTGTTTACATGTTTTCCTTGTGAAGAGCGTAGGATCGACAACTCCTTTGGAGAATCTAGTAGACATGAGGAACCTAGATAACTTATCGTACCAAGCACGTGGATCATGTTTCAACCCATAAAGAGCTTTCTTCAATTTGTACACATGAGTTGGTTGATCCGGGTCTACAAATCCTTTAGGTTGACTGACATAGAAAACTTCATTCAGCTCGCCATTCAGAAAGGCTGTTTTCATATCCATCTAAAAAATCATCATATTCTGGCTAGCTGCATTAGCAATAAATAGTCTGATAGCTTCAAGTCTAGCAACCGGTGCAAAGGATTCCTCAAAATCAATTCCTGCTTCTTGACGATAACCTTTTGCCACTAACCGAGCTTTGTTCTTCAATATCTCTCCATATTTATCTAGCTTGATCTTGTAGACCCACTTGAGTCCTATGACTAATGAATGAGATAGAGCAGGTACTAGTTCCCTTACTGCAAGGCATTCGAACTCATGAATTTCTTCTTGCATGGCATCAATCCAACAAGGATACTGTACCGCTTCTTTGAAGTTCTTTGGTTCGACGTTCTCTAGAAACTCATTGAAGAAACATCACATAGCATCAGTTTCGAGTTGGCGTCTTATAGATACCAGTCGATTTAGATCTCCAATCACATTCTCTAACGGATGGTCCTTATTCCACTTTTGCCCATGTACTATAGGTGGGTTGTTCTGTTGAGTAAGATTTACATTGACAGTACCGAAAGATGATGCTTCAGAATCAAATTCATTAGTGACAGAATTTTCAAATGATTCACTACTAGATATAGTAAAGGTATGCTCAGGTCCGTCAACACCAGTGTTTGGAGGATTTGTTTGTGAAGGTGAAGTGATGGTAGTTGCTACGGGAGCATCTTTTGTAACCGTTGTCGTAGAAGGTGAATCAGGTGCAATCTCAGGTGCACGAGGAGGAGCAACATTAACCAAATGTGGATGAACATCCAGAGGAAATTCTTCATCTTCATCAAACAAAGGTTGGAATAGTTCAGATAATTGTTTCTATATAGGAGGAACACTGGGTGTTGTTGGATTAGTTACAAGTCCAGAACCAATTCGTCCTGACTGTAAATTGTTAATCTCGGGTCCTGCACCATTATGTCCAGGAGCCATTGAGTTAGGTCTGAGTCCTGTACTAGGTTATACATAAGTCATTTTAATTGAAAACCTATGTCCTTTTGAGATCTATCTTTCTGGTTTCTTTGCAACACTTATTTGCTCTACGGGTTTGTTTCTATTCATTTTCATATTGGATGGAGCCTTAGCACGTGAGTTGACTTCATTTAGGAATTTTGTTACACAATGACCATAATTAGCATTAAAGACACATTTCTAATACTCAGAAGTATTTCACTTCAGGTTTCTTACCCTAAAGTAGTTCATAGTAGGTCTTCCCGAGCAGTATAATGAACCGAGAGATTGTATAATAGTATATAACACGCAGTGGCCACCGCTTTAGCCCAAAGGAACATTGGAGCTTTTGCAAAGATAAGCATTATACGAGCAGCTTCCATAAGAGTCAGGTTCTGTCTTTCGACAATTCCATTTTGTTATGGAGTGTGGGGCATACTTGTATTGTGGGTAACTCCAACACTCTCACAAAATTCAATGAGTGTTTTGTTGACAATCTCCGTTCCATTGTCTGTTCGCAAGTATCGAATAGTTGCATTTAAGGCACGTTGCATTAATATAATGAATTTCTTAATCACTTTAGGAGTTTCATCCTTTTTCTTAAGAATCTGACCCAACCGAATCTGGTGTAATCATCAACAATCACCAGAATATACTTCCTCCCGATTATACTCTCAACTCTCATTGGCCCGTATAAGTCCATCTGAAAGGTATTGAGAACTTCAGTATTGGTATTGATTGTCTTAAGTGGATGAGATGACTTCTTACTCTTGCCAAGTTGACATGAAGGACATAAGTGTTCCTTTTCGTACTTCAACTTAGGTAAACCTCACACGAGATCTTTTCGAGCTCAATTCGTAAAGTCCCAAATTCAATGATTCTAACCGACGATGCCATAACCATGACTTTTGTTGATGAGGCTTTATAGATAAAGCAAACTAGAGATGCGTTCCATCATATCCTTTTATGTAGAGATAGAGTTATAGGATTTGTACTCCGCGAAACCTTTAATAGATCACTTTGTCTTTGTTACAATATAACCAGTTATATATCCTGAAAGCTACTTCTAGACTGCATGCCCAAAAATGTCCTACTGAAAAAATAATTATGACTAAGTCCTTCGGTGTGGCACATAGTAAACTCATGTGATTGAATTGAATCTCCCACACTTGTAGTCCACCATAAACCAACAAGATGCTGCAACTGATCATTCCCGAATTGGACCGTACAATAAACCTTCTCCACGAAGTTTTGATGACTCTATGAGCGAATCATCGTCAGTAAGTCCGTGAGCAGCCCAAGTCCAAGTACCAAAGGACGATCTGTACGACCTGCATTGGACAACTAAGGATGTTGTAGAATTTGAGACATCGGATACCTAATTTTGTTGGGGTCCCGTTGGTTAGCAGATAAATCATTAGCATTCACAAGATCATTGACAACCTTTGTTTCTGCATTAGGGGGACTGCCAGTGGAAGTGTCCTTTAGTTTTCTATCTTTACATTTGTAACTAGTGAGAGGCTTCTTAGAGAACCTAGGTGTTATAATGATATTATTAGCCGGTTCACTAGTACTAACGCTTCCTGGTTTTTCTAAAGGCACTACTTCATGTTTAGTGATCCTAGTTAAAGGGCACGTATCACCTAAAGTAAATTTTCTTCCTGTGGGCCTCCACTTAGAACCAACACTAGCAAATATTTTGCCAGTAGTTTTCCAAACTTGCTTCACAGTCGCATCATTATTGACCTTGAGGTTTTTAGCATTCACAAAATTCAAATTTTTAACACCGCACTTATTATGATTACCAAAAACCAAACATTCATTACATATGTTGCAAACAGAAATAGAGTTTGA
Source organism: Tanacetum coccineum (assembly GCA_026074375.1). Lineage (NCBI taxonomy): Eukaryota > Viridiplantae > Streptophyta > Magnoliopsida > Asterales > Asteraceae > Tanacetum > Tanacetum coccineum. The sequence continues at coordinate 35,466 of BQNB010048679.1, forward strand.
AATAAATCCAGTACGTTTAACGCTCAATCTAGAATCAACACAATTCCTTTTATTTAAACTCCTAAGGGGATTATCTACTCTCTTCACATTCTCACTCCTAGCTGGTAAATTCCTATGGGTCTTCATCCCGCACTTAGATTTTGACTTGCTAGCTTCAGTGACAGATTTAATCCAGTAGACCAGATTTTACACACACGTAGCTTTGTTTAACAAAGATACTGTCTCTTTCCTAGGTAAAGGAGTATTGGCTTCCCTATTGTTTCTTTTCTGAGGAGGGACATACTTAGGTGTCATGGCATACAAGCCAGGAGCAAGTACTTTGGGTTTCTCAGGGACAGCTGCTCTACTACTCACATTACTATTACTTTCTGCTTTAGACTTATACAAATCTTGATAACGCTTTTTAATAGACACGTTTTCATCCCTAAGGCTATCATTCTTAATCCTAACAGCAGTGAATTTTCCTCTTTTAACTGAGTAATTTATTTTACTAGGCTAAATTCTAGAGTACTCAGGTTGGGGTTGGCACTAACTTCGTTCATGTTACCGATTTGAGCCTTTAACTTCCTGAGTAACTCATCTTTCCCTTGAAGCTGATCTTTCAACTTGTTGATTTCAAAAAATACATTAAGTTCAGGTGAGCTAGAATTATTACAAACCTGTGGATTTTCAAAACATTCTTTGTACTTTTGAAATTTAAGCTCAAGTTCCTGATATTTTGTTTCAATGAAAGAACATCGTTTTTCTTTTTCAACAAGTAGTTGTTTCACCGTTAAAATCTCAGCTTCCAGTTCCAGATTTCTGGAGTGTTCCTCAACACAATTAGATCTAGGTTCAACGCTCATAGGAACAACAATATCAGAAGTAAGCACAACAGAACAAATATCTTTTGAATCAGGAGATTTTTATTCTCTATTTCCAAACTCTTCTTATTAATAACACATTGATCATACTCTTTATCCAGCTCATCAAATATTTTCATGTATTTAGATACTTCTTTGAAAAGATTATCTTCTATACCTCTAACATGCATTTTGAGTTTTTCATAAAAAGGAATTATTTCTTCTACAAAGCACTTTTGGGTATGTTCAAAACGCCACTCCCCGTTTGTTATATATGAGGGTGTCGTTTGATCTTTGACAACCTTATCAAACTCTAGAAAACCATCTTTTTAACATTTTTAACTGATTTGGGGTTAACTCGACCTTTGCTGGATCAAGTACGACAAAGTTAGTTATAGGTTTATACTGGTTTACTAATTATAACTAGCAACTTCATTATTGGTAACCAATAAACATGTTCCTCTAGACACTACTTTGAGGCACAAAGTATCATACATACTATTTAAACTTAAGCATAATTTTATAGGCTTAGATGACACTTTGCATCAAAGAGGATCCTTTCATCCTTTCAAACATCTTAGTTCTCCAACTTCAGCTTGAACTAAGGTCTCTTCACTATCATATACCCTAAGGGGGTATGTACAGGATCTACAATTACATCACCAAGATACAGGGTTGGGCGACACAGCTGAGCTGATTTGAGATACAGTGGATTACGATGACCAAGAGCAGATTTGTGTAAGTCCTTTGTGGAAAAAGTTGGTCGTTTAGATAACATAGGGACAGTTTGTACAGGTTGACCATACGATTGCAAAAGTTCCGTGACAACCTTGTTAGTATTTCTCAACCAAACTAATTCCTCTAGATAACTTTCCTCAAGAGCATTTTTATCTGCTTTCAACTTTTCACTTTCTGTTTTCAAAGACTTGTTTGACTCGACATGTTGTAAAAGTTGTTGTTTTAAAGACACAAGTTGTTCTTCAAGGTTAGCATTTCGTTTGTTACGTTCAAAAACCAGTTGTTCTAAATCCTTTTTAACCTTACTTTGTTCTAGATTTTGAACCTGTGTTTTGTATCTCTCAAGCTCAGCTTTTAAGGCATCATTAGCAAAGCTTTGTTCCTCATTAGTTTTAATGTGGCCCGTAAGTTGTGACCTCAAATCATCTAGAATAGTAATCACAGATATTCCTCCAGGTATGACAGAAGATACATCAGTTGGAACACTTTCAACTTCGTTGTTTAATTGGTATTGATGATATGGAATGGTGTTATCATGATCATCGATAACCGAATCAACATCGGAGTCTAGTTGTTCTCCCCCGTGTATCTCTTGTGATACCTGAAGATGCATATTATCAAAGAAGTGATTATCATAAGTTTGTACCCGTCTAGAAATGAAACATGAAATCACTAATCTTTACTGGTGCCCTCATCCCAAGTTAAAAAAATGGGAATATTAGTCCTGCATCAGATTGCCATGATTTTGCCCGAGCTGCGTGAGGTGCTTCATCGACATCAGAATCGTATGCATCCTCATGGCTTACTTCAAATTCCATAGTGGTAGTGATGGCCAATGGTTCAGCATAGGGTGTTGTACACTCCACATCTGCCAGAAAAGCTTCAGCCTCTGCATCCAAAATAGCGCCTCTCTCTTTAGCTTCCATAAGCAATGCCTTGTCTTTGAACCACTATGAGTCCTTTGCTCGTTTCTTCTCCTTGCATTCCCTTGCCACATGTCCTTGACCACGGCAGTTGTAACATGTCACCACTTTTCCTTGAGATCCAGTGGCAGCATGTTTTCCTTTATTACCCGGAGCTCTTCGTTGAACATTCTCTGTTGTAATCTGACCAGCTTGAATCGTAGCTTGGGTCTTTGGATTAGTAGAGGTTCTGAGCTGGTTGTTGGTAGGAGGAAACTGTTTCTGAAACCCACTAAGTAAGTTCACAATCTGGTTCATCGTTGCCAGCATGGCATCATTGGTTGACTGAGGAGCTTGTTGTGGAGCAGGTGCATACTGAGGTGGTGGAGGAACATATTGTGAAGGTGAAGAGGTTGAGTGTGTTGCCTGAGCCATGTAAGCAAGTGGATCAGCATTTCCAGAAGTTTGATTCATCTTGCTAAGAGTCTTCATGGCATGTTGTTCATAGCTCTTCAAGTGAGTGTATAGATCAACATAGCTCATAGTTGATATGTCTTTGCTGTTCTTCACAATAGTAACATACTTTCCCCAATACGAAGGTAAGTTATTGACAAACTTGGTATTCCTCTGATGAACTGGGATTTCCATTTTAGTGATCTTCATGTCATATAACACTTGTGGAATCTAACAAAGTAATCGTGAATTGATTCATTTCCATTAGCCCGGAACCTTTCATATTGATCAAGCAAGGTCTCTTTCTTTTGTTGTTTTGTGAGGCCAGAACCTTGCATGAGTAGCTCCACATTCTCCCAAATCTCTTTTGACGTCTCGGTTTTGGTTGAGTGTGTAAAGAATGAGTCTTGGAGCGCTTTTTTACTAAGAATGTTTGTAAGCTTAATGTCAGGACGCTCTTTGTTGTTCTCAGCCTCTGTGAACTCTTCATCAGTCTTTTCTCTTGTTACATGAGTTTGTTGTTCTCAGCCTCTGTGAACTCTTCATCGGTCTTTTCTCTTGTTACATGAGTTTGTTGTTCACCTTCTCCTGTAGCTTGAATGTCAGCACGCTCTTTGTTGTTTACCTTCTCCTGTAGTGATTGTCTATTTTTAATGGATTTCCAAATTAGCTTCCCAAGAGGTTTACCATGTATGTACCTCTCTATACGTTATCTTCCAGACCAAAGTCACTTTCCTCCAACCATAAGATGACGGTTATGCCGAAACCAGTTTGGCACTTGATTCTTTATCAGTTGTTGCCATCTTACAAGAGATATGAACGGATCTTGAGTGGTTGTTTGTGTTTGATTGATATCAATTAATGTTTACGGGATTTTACAAATCCTTGATTAAAACCGAGAAAAGAATCGTATCTTTCGCGGGATTTTACAAAATCAAGAAGAAACCGTAAAACAATAATGAATTAATGTTGAGATACGTAGAAGGAAAAACATGTAGAGCAAACAAAATGTTTAGAGTTAGAAAATTTTCTAGAATTCCTAGAGTGTTCTGCTATGGGCATAGTCTTTGTCGTTACGTAACTAGTCTTAGATGCAGGCCAATTCTAAGACTTTTGGTTATTGATCCTAGGCTTTGGTTTGCTACCATTAGCTATGCTTTGTGATCTAGCAGAAGGTATCACACTACTTTTGGAATTCCTACCTATTTCATGGGTCTGCTTCTTAGCTTTCTCTAGGTAGTGATTATGAACCATGTCATTTGAGCTATACCTAGATGAGCCAGGTGCAATCATGTGATGAGGTTTTGCAGAGGCAACTTCTCTTTCCTTAGGCAAAGGAGTATTGGCTTCCTATTGTTTCTTTTCTGAGGAGGGACATACTTAGGTGTCATGGCATATAGGCCAGGAGCAAGTACTTTAGGTCTCTCAGGGACAGCTGCTCTACTACTCACATTACTATTACTTTCTGCCTTAGATTGATTCAAATCTTGATAACCTCTCGTAACTTTGTGTTTACAGAGATCATCACATACCCTAAATCTTGACATGTGAAGGGTATTTATAACCCTCAAAGGGGCCGGCCATATGGGCCTTTGGATGGGCTTTTCGGGCTTTTTCTTTGTCTGCCCGATTACATTAAACATCATTAATTAACGAGCTAGTAAATGCTAAACAACTACGAGTGACCGAGACTTCTTTGTTTCTAACAATCTCCCCCTAAGGGAGGTCACTCTGGATTTCGTAGCATTCAGTATAGATTTCTTCAGCTCGTAGTCCTTGTGATCTTCCCTTGATATTCTATGCTTGTTGTAGCAATCTTCACTTTGACTTTAATCTTCAGAGCTTGTTTCATCATGACTTGATAACTTGATTCTGATGTGTTCTTTACCTTAATTTTCCATTTGCTGAACATTGGACCGACATGCTCAAACTTGTTGTAATCTTGAAAGCTTTTATGTTCTTTCTTCTTCAATTCTTCATATCTTTAACATTTTGAAGAAGACTTTGATTTCAGAGGTGCGGAAGCTATAAGTATTTAGCTTTCTTGATATCTTTAAGTCTTTGAGTATGAGCATGTGGTTTACATCGATTCCTTGAGTCGTTTGTCTTAATTCCAAAAATTGATCACCAATAAAAAAATATTTATATGAAAATCCACTTAATGTGTTCATACAAAAACATTTTAAACACATTGAGGGTTTTATATTTTGAAGGGGCTGAGTATAAATGAAGATACTCAATCTTGTCGGTTGCAATAACCTCCAATTCCATGAGGATCGATGATTACAGTACAAGTACTGCACCTGTGATCAGGTAGATTCATTATAAGAACCTCTTTGACAGGTTTTCCAGCTTAAAGCCTTTAAGTCCTCCAATACCGAAGTATCAAATTCCTGTATGCTTGCTATTCTCTAGACCAGATGTCCGTAGGCTAACACACTAATAGCATTGCTACTACTAGAATGGTAAAGAGTGAGTTAGAATAGTTACTATCTGCTGACCATACCTTATAATTCGTGTTCAGCATAACCTATGTCTAGATGCTTCATTAGGCTCACTTGAAAACATAGGTTCGACCTCTTAATACAATTAAGTACCGTAGAAGTCTATGGCAAAAATATTTGAAAAACAGTCGAAGTGTGATGAAATCGTTTGCACACAACGAAAGTTTTGCAGAAGCCTACCTAACTCAGGTCAAAACTTAGCATTAACCCTTGTCAAGTCGCCTTAAAATCATTTGATGGAAAATGCTTTGATGATTCTTAAAAAAAACAATAAGAACTAAGAAGCTTAACCTGCTGAAAACCGTTTAACAGATCAACACTCACCAACACTATCAAAATTTAGAAAGATATCCTGAGGTATATGAAATGATACAATCTCATGCAATTTTCGCTATCTAATCACATATATGAAACCAAGATCGTGAAGTAAAAGATTCTTTGTAGATTATCAAGATACTTGTGATAACACAAAAGTTTTGGTATCTTGACATTTTAGAATATATTAATCTTTTTTTGCTCCCCCTACACATGTGCATCGATATTCGAAAGCTGTTTTGCACATGTAAGGTTCAAGCTATTACATATAAACAATTGAATCATTAGTTGTCAGTATTTTTAAGTCACATTTTCTCCCCCGATCAAAAGTATGCAACTTTTGTATGGTTTTGATCAACAATGGACTTAAAATAAATTTAAGCTCTCCATCAATCAATGAAGATATAGATATACTACTTTAATGCACAAATATTCAATAAATATTGAAACAAAACCTGAAATATACGTAGACGAGAGTGATAAATCAGTCTGTCTGAAGAAGCAGCCTGTGGTTCGTTCCAATCGCTCAGCAACAAAATCAACAACAACTTTTCTCACATGCTAGATTAAATACTTCTCATGTAAGAAGAACGGATGAGTCCAAAAATCCTTTGTGAGCATTTCCTACAAGACTGTTAGTAGCACTTATTCTCCCCCTCAAACAATGACCCGATTTCTATATAAAGAGTTGTAGTCATTGTTTGAGCTGGAGAATCATATGTCGTGAGCAGCCTAAGTCCAAGTACCAAAGGACGATCTGTACGAGTTGCATTGGAAAACTAAGGATGTTGTAGGATTTGAGACATCGGATACCCAATTTTTTTGGGGTCTCGTTGGTTAGCAGATAAATCATTAGCATTCACAGGATCATTGACAGCCTTTGTTTCTGCATTAGGGGGACTGCCAGTGGAAGTGTCCTTTAGTTTGCTATCTTTACGTTTGTAACTAGTGAGAGGCTTCTTAGAGAACCTAGGTGTCACAATGACATTATTAGCAAGTTCACTAGTACTAACACTTCCTGATTTTTCTAAAGGCACTACCTCAGGTTTAGTGGTCCTAGTTAAAGGGCACGTATTACCTAAAGTAAATTTTCTTCCTGTGGGCCTCCACTTAGAACCAACACTAATAAATATGTTTCCAGTAGCTTTCCAAACTTGCTTCACAGTCGCATCATTATTGACCTTGGGGTTTTTACAATTCACAGAATTCAAATTTTTAACAC